>CM046893.1:23045159-23149335 GCA_025688845.1 Cucumis hystrix
CAGTTTATTCCCCACCACCACCGGTCTCCTCTCCTCCACCACCAGTTCACTCCCCGCCACCACCGGTCTTCTCTCCTCCACCCCCAGTTCACTCCCCTCCACCACCGGTCTCTTCTCCTCCACCACCACTGGTCTTCTCTATTCCACCACCGGTCTCCTCTCCTCCACCACCAGTTCTCTCTCTACCTCCACCAGTCTCCTCTCCTCCACCACTAGTTCTCTCCCCACCTCCTCCCGTCCTCTCTCCACCACCATCTGTCAATTCTTCTCCACCTCCATCATTCGAGGATGTAATCCTTCCACCAAATATCGGTTTCGAATACACATCACCACCTCCACCACTGTTTCCCGGCTACTGAGGAGTTTCATCTCAAATAATCCCAAATTTTATTGAGAGCCATTAGTTTCATGACTACATGTTCATTTGTAGCTCTATAATCCTTCATAAAAATTCAAAAAAAAAAAATATTATTTCTTCATCATATACATTTGACATATCTAATCTTTATTCTTTTATATTGATGTAGCTTTTTCTTCTTGAAATGAAGAGACAGATTTTAAGTTCTTAGCTTGTTCAACCTCACATGTCATCTCATTATTGTATGCTTAAGTGAATTATTTAAAATAATAATCATAATAATGTATTTGAAATTTTGTTTTCTAAAAGCTATTTCTGAAAGAAGAACGGACGAATAACCTAAAAGGGTATATATCATTAAGAAAAATGAGAAGAACATAAAGACATATGTAATAGTAATTTTATAAAGCAATTCAATTAATTATAAAACTATTTAAATCTGTGTATAAGAATACTTAATTCCTAATATATGTGTCATTATTTGGTGGTAATTGGAAAAAGTAAGTGAATTCTATTGGAAAGAATAAAACGAAATATGTTTCAATTAGATCTATTTTTTTAAAAGAAAATTACAACCACCAATGGAGGAAGAACTAACAATCAAAATTTTACCTTTTAATTGAAAAAATAATTAGATGATTAACAAATACCTTCTTGGTTTTAGTTTTGATAATGATAAGGAAAGAATAATTAACCTTATCTTTTAAGATGATACCAAAATTATTAATTTAATGACTCTAAATTCACAATTTATATAATAATCAATTATAATTCATGTACACTATCATAATCAATGATATATATATAGTTTTACGCTCTTTAATTCAATTTTAATATCTAAAATTTTCTTATTTTTAAGGTACGAACATGTTTTAAAGTTTAAATTCTAATCTTTAAAAACTATAACATTAAATAATTTAATCATATCTTTATACATAAAATATAATATTGTTATTTTTACATGAAAATTTTGTTATAGAATGAGTTAATAAAAATAAGATTTTTTTTCTACGATAATCTCTCCTTGTCCAATGGATATCTCTAATCCTCCTCACATATTGTAATAACATCTCTTAAAATGGAACCTCAAACTTAGATATCTATAACATTTTTTATAATTTCAATGTATTTATGGATGTCTAATTATCCATATTGCACAACAATTAACATCGAATTTAGAGTTTGATAATATGATTACGATTGTCCAATATTTTAGGTAACTTTTACAATTCTATTTTTGTTTTTTCTTAGATGGAGAGTATCATTTCCTATCTATTCAAACTTCTCATCAAAATTTATGGAAATCATAACAAATCAAATTCCATAATTTGTTGTCAAATTTGATCACAATTAAGAAGGAAGAAAAAAAAAAGAAATTAGAGAAACCTGTCCAACAACTTCATCTCCTAATTCCTTGACCGCCAAGAAATACCAACGTGCAACCTCCATTGTTAACCGTGAAAATCCTTAGATTTCCATATTGCAGTAACCCAATAAGCGTTAGATCCAATTCTCCATTATCCCCTTTATAAGGAAAACAAACAAGAAATTTTTATTTTTCTTACATCCATTCGCCAATTTTAGCGGTTGGTTGCTTCCTTCGAGTTCAGTCTCTACTCTTTGACCCCGATTGCCCCATTTCTCAAGTTCCCATCAAAAAAACCCTTCTGGGTTGTCTTTTGATTGTTACCTTCGAATTGGGTCCTTACGACTTCGGCCATGGCGTCGCAGGCTGATTACATGGAGAAAATGCAACTTCGTCAGAATTACAGAAATTTCTGGCATACTAATCTCACGGGCACCATTGCTGCCAGTCCACCTTGTATGTGTTTGTTATTTTTTGTTTGATTGCTTAGATTTTTGGGATGAATCAATTATGAGATAAGAATGTTGGGAAATGTGGGTTTGTCGTTGATTCTTTAGTTGGGTTTTCTTTGTCTGTTTTATTCAAGAGATCGGGCAAAAGTTACGTAAATCGAATCACGTTGATTTTGGGTGAAATGACCGTTCAGATTTCTCTGGCTCTGTTCCTTTTCCATATGATTAAAAATGGCGCGGCTGATGCTTCATTTGCTAACAGGGTGTTCTTTGTTTGAGGGCTTTTCTTATTAGAATACTCATTTGTTCTTGTTAAATATCTTGATCTTGCCTGGCCAAGGAAATGCATATTGGTTTATTTTAGTTTCACTGTATTAAATTTCAGCATTACTCAATTTTCTCACCAACCATACAGGGAGTTCACCTTTTTTCCATATTCTTGTGTATGATCCCAAACATTAACGTTACTTTTATTCATTCTGTTTTGCAGATTGTTGCTTTTCTGTATTCTGGTAATGTGTTTGTTCTCTGATGAGTTCTCTGTCATAATTTCAATTTCAGTGATTGAAAAGCTTTGTTAAGTTTATGGCTGTGTGTGTTCTTAATTCTATAGTGCAATGAAATATTCTGCTACTTACCTGTACGTGATAAACAAAACTGAGAGGCTGTCTAAGGCAGTTACTTCTAACATTCATGGCAGTAAAATTGTGTTTGTTTAACTTTTCGAGTGTTTAATTTTGATAAAAAAAATCATTTTGAAAAAATTGGAGTGTTTGGCAACCACTCAATGTAATTTTTGAAACACTCTCAGAGCTTATTTTAAATCATTTCTATCAAAAAGTTTAAATAAAAAAGAGTTCTTTAAAAAACGTTTTTTTTTTCTTTAATCAATCCAAAGGGCCAAGTATGTGTTACCTTTATGTATAGTGTTTAAAATGGCATTGGTTTCTACTTTGATATGGTTTTTCTTCTAACTATTTTTTTATTTTGTGAAAAGCTCCCCATGTGTTTCTTACCTTCTGCGCAAACGAGCTCTTTACGATGATATGTCGAGGTATTTTCGACGAACTTTGTAATTTTACTAGAAAGATAAAGTTTGTATCACGTCTGATCTTTTTGATTTACCTATCATAGATACACATGCTGTGGTGGCTACATGCCTTGCAGCGGCAAGTGTGGAGAAAAGCACTGCCCTGAAGCTTGTCTTTGCACTGAGGTATGGCTGTCGAGCGAGGACCATTATCTCCTTTGAGCCCTCTAGTTATCTCTCTCTATACAGATTCTTCTATGTGATCTAATTTAAAGCATTCTGTGTTTTGGTTTTGTACTCTATTTAGGTTTTCTGTTGCTTTGCTAATTCAGTTGCATCAACACGTTTCATGTTGCAAGACGAGTTCAATATACAGACAACAGAGTGTGATAACTGCATCATTGTACCGTCTTTTCTCTCATTTATTCATTAAATTGCTCGTACCAAGCTCTTTTCTCCCTTTAACAACTTGGCCTTTACTTTGCAGGGCTTTATGTTGTGCCTCTCACAACTGGCTTGCATATGCTCCATAATTGCTTGCTTGATTGGAAGTGAAGAACTTCAAGAGGCCTCAGATTTAATTACCTGTTTATCTAATCTTGTATACTGCTCGTAAGGGGTTGCATTTCAATCTTCTTAATCCATAATAACATGAAAGTTCTTTTTATATTTTGAACTTATATTTTTATTTATGTATTTGTTTCCTTTCTCTTGCAGTGTCTGTGCATGTATGCAGGTACGTTCGAACTTTAAAAATCTTACAACTTAATGACATCCTATGTTTGTTAATTTACCTCGCAAGATACAGAAATCTAAGTTATGTTTATTTAGACTACAAAACTTACCTTTTTAGTTTTTTTACTTCACACCAACTTTTATACGTCACAAACACAGGAGCGCGTTACACGAACCCAAGATTTCTAAATCGCTTGCTTCACCATTATTTAAATATAGATTACACAAATTTGGACTAACTATGAATCAAACCTCCCTTCAAGAAGTTACTCATAACACTTTCTTCAAATATATATATATATATATATCATTGAGTTAAAAAGTTGTCCTTATGGCTGTTATATAGATGTGCTTATCCTAGGTGCTATTAGGTTTTGTTAACCTTATGAACCACATAAAAACATGTTTATGAAATTTTCTTTTTGTACAACATATTACAAGTTGTAATCCATAAACCAAAACCCAAAAGTACTTTTTTTTTTCTTGAAACATAATTCATTGCTCTAATGATTTTCTTGTATATATTTCTGTTTTAGTTTGTTATACTTGAATTCTCTTTCTAAAGCAGCATGTATGATTTTCTGATGGTGTTAATTATGGAGAACTGCAGACACAACACAAGCTTGAGTTGGATAAAAGAGATGGCAAGTTTGGACCTCAATTACCATCCATGGCTGTGCCTCTCACACAGCAAATGTCTCGTATCGATCAGCCTATTCCTGCCCCTGTTGGTGGATATTCTCCTCCTCCGGTATATGGACAACCATTCGGGCACCTACCCCCTCCTGTTGTTCAAGGCTACCCACCGCAGCCACCACCAACACCCCCTCACCTGGCTCAAGGCTACCCCCACCCTACTCCATTTCAAGGCTATCCACCATCCGGTTATCCTCAGCATCCGCCTCCGGGCCAATACAAGTGATTTGTTCCACATTGTTTTCTAAATATATAAACTCAAATTTGCATATTCTGTGTGAATTGTGATAGCTGTTGCCTGGATCTCTCTCTCCCTACAGTAATGGAAACTCTATGTTGTAATTTGCTCCAATATTGTTTCATTGTTGAACCTTTTGCTTTGATCTTTTGTGTATAATTGTCCTTTTTAATCCTCAAGTCTTGAAAGTATTAAGTTATAATTATATTAAATTTCTTTTAAAAAATCTACTCATCCATCCTGTATGGATTGTGTTATTTAAAGCTTTTTCACCCAACATTGTTAATTTTAAAAAAAAACTTACACTTTTATTCACTAACTTTTTTAACGAAGATCTTGAATTCTTTTATCCCACAAGCTATCATGTTCGAAAAAAAATATTTAACTACAATTGAGAAAGATCTTATAACTAGATTTTATGTTCACATAGATTTTTTTTAATTCAAAATTATAGATCAATCTATTTGGTCATTGTATCCGTGATATGTAATAGATGAAACTTGATATATCTTATTTTAGATGAGTTTTTTTTTTTTTTTTCTCTTTTAAATGTAAAATATATACAACTAAAAGTGGTAGGCAAATTTGTATGTGTTTTTGTTACTAAAAAAGGAAGAACAAAAAAACAAAAAGTGTACCAAACCTGTTTATAAAGTGATAATGTTTTCCATTATTCTCAAAGGCAAACATATGTTTAATGATGATTTTATTTATGGTAATTTTTTCTTTCTAACAAAAGGAACTTTCAGAATACCTATTTTGAGATTTCAACTTTTTAAGTTTATTGTCCCATTTTGATTCTTTGACTTTTAAATTATCTATTTTATCTCTAAACTTTTGCATATGTAATCATTTTTATGAACTAAAAGTAGAAGTAAATATTTTAGTAGTTTAGATAACAAAATATTTTATGTTTTTATAGAGAGAGGTTCAAGAAAAAATTGACATTCAAAGTATAGTTAAAAAGATAGACATTAGCTACATAGGAGAAGATAATAATGACCCCAAAAACCCCAATTGTTTGATAATTTTGAAAATTAATGATCAAAATATACTATATTTCTCTTAGGAAAAACAAATCCAACGAATAAAAATAGTGTATCGAAATTAAAGTGTATTAAAACAACACAAATAAAATAAAATAATAAATTTCTAAATAAATATTGTTCAACTATAATGGACATATACTCTTTTTTTTAGACTGAATACTCAAATTCTTATTACTCCCACTTGGTATCCTTGAACTAATCAATCTATATTGATCACCTACCTAAGAATTAAGATCAGGTGGGTTGTCTCATGGAATCAGTCGAAGAACATACAAGTTGGTTCAGACATTTACAAATATAAAAAAAAAATGGTCAAACATTATATATAGTGTATTGAGCACCAATTCTCATCAATTCCTACTATAAAAGATAACTACTTAAAAAACGAGTAACAAATAATAAAGTGAACTTCTTTGAAAATAATTTAATAAAAAAAACCACTAAAAGACACAGATAAAGTAAACTTGATTTTTTTACCATATCTCCTATAACAAGAGTATAAATACTTTGGAATGTTTAATCAATAAATTAAAACCAAATATAAGGAATAAAATACTAATGAAACCTAAGAATTTTAATGTAGCAACAATAACGATAAATAAAAAAAGTAGTGATAAAAGAATGGATATATATATCAATAAGTAATAATGTAATTTGACCATATTGTTATTATTATATAATAATGTTTATGTTTTTTTGCATTAAATAATAATGTACTATAAGATAGCATAATACGGTATCTTTGATTAAAATAAATGTGAATGAACCATGAAGTACCATTTTTTTTTTATTCTTTGACATTAAAATAAGTTGCATTTTCTTTAATAAAAACAAAAATATAATCATATACTATATTTATTTGCTAATCAAAATTAGATTTCTAAGTTTTTTTTTCATTTATCAAGTCTAAGTCTATTCACTATGGAATAGATTTTGTTGACTTTCTAGAAGAAATGCTGATTCTTTTCCATTGGCCAAAGTCAAAAAAATGAGGGATTTTTTTAAGTACATTTTTTCTAGATCTTCAACAATTATTTACTTTTATTATCATTAAAAAAGAAAGAAATATAAAATATGGTCTAATTCCCTTCTTAATTATTTATTGAATATTGAAGCCAAGTGAAAATAAATAGATAAAATTTGAGACCCATTTAGAGAAAGTCAATGGTGAAAGCTAAAGAGAGAAATTAAAACATATGGTTGATTTAATTTGTTTTCATTGGTCAATATTTATAACAAATATATTAGAAAACACTTTTAGTACAAAGAATAGAAAACCATAATCTAAAATTGAGAAGAAGAAAAAATATTCCTTTTAAAATTATGGTCTTAAAACATTAATGTTGTTATTAGAAATTATTACTATTTTTTTAGGGTACTAACTTAGAGAGAGAGAGAGCTACTTCCATGATGTGTATGGTCGTTACAAAACCCTCAACAATCACAACACCGAAGGATTAAGTTTAAAATTACATAAAAATTATAATATGTACAAAAGTAATAATAAAGAAACTAAAACTACGTTTCTGTTTAAACCCGTGACTTCTAAGAGATTACTCAATTGTCAAAGACTTTGTTTGGTTTGATGTTTATAGATATTTTTTTTTACATTTATAAGCATTTTTTTAAACATTTAGAAAGTCGATCCAAACAAACACGTTGTGAGTTGAAATTAACTTGTTAGAGGATTGTTTTTTTTTTTTTTAATTTAATAGGTTTTGGAGGAATATTTTTATTTTGTTAAAAAAACCTAAGTAAATGAAAAGCGACCTAATTAATAAGATATATTGTTGAGCTCTGCACTAATTTGTTTAGTTTTAGTGGTGATTTTTAGTTAAATGACCTCATCAATTTTACCAAATTTAAGAACTATCGAATTAAAAAAAGTATTTATAACGGGTAGCACTTATAGGAATAATAATCAAGCACATAACAATGTTTTTTTAAAAAATTGCAAATATAGCAAAGTTCGTCAACAATAAAAATTTTGGATAGACTATCAGTAATAGACTAATATTTAATACAATAAATAAGTAATAAATTTTTATCATTGATAGACTCTGACAAATTTAGTTATATTTACATTTTTTTAAAATGTTGTTATAAATGCTAATACTTTGAATATAATTACTATATGTGCAATTGTTCCTCAAAAATGATAAAAGTTTGGTTAGAAAAACATACCCTAAAACTCAATTAAATATGGAAAAAGGGTGTTAGGCTACCAAGAATGAGGGGTCAAGAGCAACCCATCGTATTTGATAAATAGAGCACACTAACGACTTACTTGGGCCTCGAAAAGATGCTAGTTTGGATCAAAATTCAAAACCAATCTTCACACCTCCAAGGGTGAGCCCAAGGTCAAGCCTTCAAATTTGATGAACGAATCAAGCTAAAAACATATATTGACCCCATTTGGCTCAAAAATGAACCTAAAATGACCCGAAAACTTTGATATGAAGATCACATGTAACTTCACTTAAATTAACATCATTTATGATTTCAAAGTTCTATTACATAATTTTAATATGTCAATTGTGGTAAGCTTTTGTTGGCTAGATTTCTCCTTAAAAAGAAAATAAAAGAATAAAAGATAATTCTTAAAAAAAAAAGATTATATTATAGATTTTGAAGGGACTTGAGCACTTGAAATTATCCTCCTTAGTCACCTTTGAAATTGTAGTGTATGTATGCGTCTATACATTAAATTAAAGTTATAGTAAACATGCACTTATTTTCTCCCTTAAACTAATGTTTTGATATAACTATTAATGTAACTTTTTCTTGTATTTATTCAAATAATTTTAAACATAGTTCAACTAATATACTTCATATCTTATTCATATCTTTATAATTAAAAAAAATTATGGTTTGAATCTTCCCTCGATTTATCGTTAAATTTTTATACTTTGATGGAATTTTTAAGTATTTTTAAGTAGTAACTAATTTTTTGGTGACAATTAAAGAACCATCATTGATGAAATCAAATGAAAATAATTACAAATCACCCATTCATTTCACTTCATAGAACAACCCATCAATCCTCCAATTTCGAAAAATAACTTTTATCATCTCCAAACCCCATTTGAACAAATTAATGAAAAAGAAAACTTTCGTAATTGAGCCAAAAGTGCCCAAATCCTCATATATTATATAATATATATATATATGTGATATAGACATTATAGATTTATAAATATATACAGTTTGGAAAATTCTTCCTTAAAAAAAAGGAAGAAAAAAGAAAAAGAATAATTGAAAAGAAAAGAAAGAAAAAAGTTCTATCCTAAAACGGAGTTGAAGTCCGTCTCAAAAGTCTCAGCGATACCGGAGGCAGCCCACAGCCGTTGATTAAATTCATCCATCATCTCATCAGGCACGAACGGCGTTCTACAAAGTGGACAAGTGTCATGATCATGATCCATCCAACTATCCACACACCTCCGGTGGAATATGTGCTTGCAATTCGTTAGCCACCGGATCTCCTCCGCCCCCTCGAACTCGTACAGGCAAACCGCGCATCTCTCCGGCGGGTTTGGCAGATCGGAGAATTTCACCACCGGGAGGAGTTCACGGAGGAGTAGAGCCGACGGGGGAGGGTTGAGGGGCATTTGGAGTTCCGGAGGTAGATTGTCGGAGGGGAGAAATTCGGGTAGGCCGAGGAGGCGGAAGAGGGCGAGGATGAGGAATTTGAGAACGTCGAGGAGGGAGAGGAGGTGGAGGAATATGGTGGGGAAGAAAACTTCTGTGCAACCCACGGGAAAGCCCATTACGGAGGTTTGATTTTGTAGATTGAAGTAAGGAAGTTAATGGGGAGTCTGTGTTAGGGAAGAACCGAGGGGGAATTTGATTTAATATATAGAGAGTGGGGGGGGGAGGAGGAGGAAGAAGAAGGAGATGTGGGAGGTGATAAACTCACATGGTGGTACAATGTAGGTGACGGAAATGACCAATAGAGTGGGATGTTAGTGGGTCCCTCCTTCTTTTCATGTTCTTTTGTTTTATACCATTTTAAATCGATTATATATATATATACACACACACACTTTAATTTTAAATTTTCCATTCATTGTCATAGGACACAAAGAAATATATATTTTATATTCATTAACCAAATCCACACAAATTTCAAAATTTTAAGACTATATTTATAATTTAATTTTTATAAAAATTTTATTGTATCTAATAGGACTTTCAACATCCCATTTTATGCTTAATAGGTTCTTAATATGTTTTTTCTTTAATGGTAAATTTAAGGTGGTATATGATATATCTAATATATGTGTTAATAGAAAATAGTAATATGGAGGGACTAAACTTTTTTTCTATAATAAATTGTTTGGTAGACAACTTTTAAAGTTGTGGGATAAGACTTAAAACTTTTAATGTTATCTTTGATAGGATTTTTTTAAATATAAAATAAAGTGTCTAATAGTTATTTTAAATTTTAATTTTGAATGAGTTTAATTGAATTCAATTGAAAATTTAAGACTTTTTTTTTTTTAATAGTTGATAATAAATTTATTTAACTTATTAGACATTCTAAAACTATATTAGATTCAATATTTTATATTTAGATTTATGTTTAAAAAAATGATGTTTACATAATTTTAAATTTGTAATTTACAATTTTTTCATTATTATAACAACAATATGGTGAATAATCTTTTAGAATATTTTGTAATCTTTAAAATTTTGCAAATAATTATTGTAGATATATCATTGAGATATGGCATGTGACACATAAAATTCAATTTATTTACTTATTTTTTTATTTATAAAATTGAAGTCTTATTTTAACTAAAGCAATTTCTTTAACGATACACGTTAGCAAATAATTAATAAAATAATAGTTTAGAAAAACATTAGTTAGTAGTTTAACGTTATTTTAGTCAAGAAATCTAGATAGATCAATTAGAGAATATGAAAAATATTAAGAACCAAGTCAAAGAATGATCCCAAAAAAGTAGAGATTTTTTTTTTTTAATTTGTTATATTATGGTATGGCGGAATCTTTAATTTGTTTTTTTTTTTTTTGAAGAAAAATGTTTGTATATATTTTATAATGTGTGGGTCCGGGAAGGTGTTACGTGGGAGATGGCTGCCATGGGAGAGGGCAGTAGGTGAGGGAACATGTGGGAGAGGATATAATGGTCATTTCACTTTCCAAATGCAAGAGAAAAACACACCCATTTATATTTGTTTGTTTCTTTTTTATTCAAAAATATATTAAATTTAAAGGACGGTTAAATTCATATTATTGATATTTGTTTTTATAAAAAAAATTATTCTTTTTTTTCATGGGATATTATTTTTTATTTTCTGGTTTTGAGTTTTGGGTTTTTTCAAGAATAAAAAAAAAGTATTTATATTTAAGGCAAAAAGATGACGAAATAATGAAAATTCATTACATTTGATTTTGTCAGAAAATTGTAAATAGTTTGTCTATTTTGCTATTTTTGACAATTTCTCTTTTAAAATATTATATTTATATTCTTAAAAAAAAAAAATTTTGGCTATTTTATTCTCGTGGTTGTTTGAACCTGTGTAAGTCTATTTTACGTTTGAGTCTCCAATTATGATTATTGGTATATTTCCAACTATTTAACGTTATAGAGTTAATGATGAATTACTATTTCATCAAATCTCTCTTTGTTATTGTGTTTAATTACTATTTTCTACTCAAACCAAAATAGTGTATATGTACTCCAAACACTAATGACTATTATAACACGTTCGGACTAAAATAGTCTACGCTTCATACATAAACTATTGTAACTCTAGACTATTATAATCTCAAAGACGATAATAACCAGTTGAATAAACTAAATACTTCCTAAGTTTAGAAGAGAAAAAATATAACAATGTTTGGTGTAGTCCATTCTATACTTTAGTCTTGCTTTCAAATATTCAAGTATATTTCTTGTACTTTTAAATATTATTGTTTTTTAAAATAAACAAACAAACACTTTCATTGGAAAAAAATGGAAAGAATATAAGGGAATAAAAAAAAAACTTATAAAAAATAGAGTTTTCAACTAAGTAAGATATTTATATTACCTCTAGGGAATAATTACAAAATGTATTTGAAAATGGAGCCCAAAGAGAGACATGAAACTTGATCACCAAGGACCAAACCTCAGTAGGGTTTTTATCCACGCCTCTAAGCACTTTGACGACCCCTCCAACATTATCTCACAACGTACGGGGCACACACACTCTTGCACAAATCACATTTATCTTTGAAAATGTGGATGGAGGAGAGAACTTGTGAATAATCCAATGAACAATCAATCTGACGAGATAACACAATATCAAACTCTTGAATCATGATAAAAATAGATACAAATAATTAACGATCTATCTTATATATCGTAGATAAATTATGATATTTTAGTATTTTATTATATTTTGTAAATATATTTTAATTTCTTTTGTTATATTTAAAAATAAACTCATATAAAAACTAAGCTTGAAACAAATTTCATGGCTATTTAATTATTTTCATAATAATATCATAGGAACAATTATTTGTTCACTTCTGTAAGGGTTTATTGTATTTTTAATATCCATGACAAGTGTGAAATAGAGACTGACTTGATCTCTATCCATCAATCTCCATCGTTAATAATTTAAGACAAATAGTTCAATTAACAAAATCCAAACGATTGATATAGTACAATTATCAATTATTTTACTTACTTCAAGATTGAAACTAATTTTTCCATTTATGGGATCATTTTCAATTTACTATTTTAATTACACATTACTTAAAAATACTAGCTTTGGTAAACCTCAAAAATATTTTGAGTGATTCAACTTATAATCTATGGTAATCAAATTTAATTTGAAACCTTAATTCTAAAATGTAAATAACGAACAAATAAAAGTATTTAGGAAAAAATTGTACCTATATAATATAATATATATATATATATATATATATATATATATGAATTAAAGTGTGAAGATCTTAGGTTGAAATAATTTCAAATCATTGTGTGCTATTTGAATTCATTAGGGCACATACCTAACCATATTTATAGATAAAAAGTTTTCTCCCACTTTAATTAAAATTTGGAAACTAATGCCCACCATTTTCAATAATAATGATGATATGGTTTGACATTATATTTTTACTAATTTCCATATTAGCAAATATGTGGATTATTAACCTATGATCTATGATGGTTGTGTAATTATATTCCATTCAAAATATTTTTATTATATTTCAACTTTAGAATCAATTAGGCTACATTATACATATATTAAAAAAAATTGTTTTTACTCCTTTTTCTTCACTCTAATTTCTAAGAAATAAACCATATTTATAATATATATATATATATTTAAAAAAAATTCGAACAAATGAGTGTACATTAATTATTTTCTTTTACTATAAAAATGAATGCTCTTATTGAAAACATTTTTTTTGTATTTGTAATCGCTACATTGTAGCTACTATGATTCTCTTCTAAATGCAACGTTGAAGAGCAATTTGAATAAGAAACAACTTCTTTTGACAACTCAAGTGAGGTGATTGACGTTAGATTCTCCATATGTTAACCCATCTAAAATTGAAGAAAGAAAAAAGAAAAGAAAAAGAAGAGCTAGGGATGTTGCTTTCAATTTGAAGGAATACATGCAACATCCATATTGGGTTGGAGACAGCTCCAAATTATCCCCTTGCTCTCTCACCATCACTAGTACTTCTTATCACTATAATATTTGACAAAAATATTCATTATAAGCAAGTTTGAAATAAATTATATAATTTTTCTACTAACAATAATTGAGATGAAATTAGAATCATGATCAGTACAAAAAAAAAAAGTAATTCAAAGACTATCTATTTAGAGTTAATTTACTTTCCAGCCAACTCTCTTTCTTTTCTTAAAATAAAAACAAACAATTTGATTAATTAATTAGAAGTACATACTTCAAAATACATGGTACGAAAAAAGAAATTGATTAAAAACGTTTTTGGAGTAATATCATACATATTTTAAAAATAATTATGATATTTGATAAAAAAAAAAAAAAAAAAGAGCATTGTTTAAATTTTAAAAACTCACGTTAAAAGAAAAAATAAAAAGCGAAAAATGAAGTTTCTAGTCTTCTTGTAAATAATGAAGGGATCGATGCTTTAATCACTTTATTGAAGAGGGTGTATTTGTTCATTCTCTAGTCATTTCAATGAGTGAATATAATGAGGGAAAAAAGGATTGGGAGGGGGCAATCAACCAACTCATAATTCAAATTTAGAACACCATACTTCTTTTCAAAAAAAAAAAAAAAGAAAAGAAAAGAAAAACAAACCCAAAATGCTTTTATGTGTTGCCATAAAAGAGATAAAGGAAAAATATAAGAAAAGGAAAGAAAAGTGGTCTATTGAACTCTATAAGAATCCCCAAATATGATAGAGAGAAGGGCAAAGTTGACATTTTCTTTTATACAAATATATATTCTAATCTTTCAATTTCTTTGATTGAATAATTACTTATTGTATCAAAAAAATTTGTTTCATGTTTAGTCTTTTTAAACTTTAAAAATATGTAGTTAAAGTAGTAAATTAGTTTAGAATGGATTAGAGTGAGAAAAGAGAAAAAATAATAATTGAATACGAGTAGTACATGCAGTCAAGTAAAGCATATTTCCAAACACAAACTTATTAGGCCCACATATTAATTTTATAAAATCGTCCTATTTTTGGATGTCACCTTGTTATCATATCGTGAGACAAATTATATTGTAATTGATTAGTCTAGTCAAGATATTGAGTACTGAGTACTCCATAAACAAAATAACTGGCATCTATTGAATGGATTGAATAGACATAGAACCATACAAACACCGATTTTATAATTAAATGTCACAGTATAGGTTAAAACATCCGTTAGTATCAGACTTTTAGTGCTATAATGAATCTATATATATATCTTATAATGATATAAAAAAAATCAAAACGAGACTGATAAAAAGGACAAAGTTCGTCGGTAGAATGTGAAAGAGAGAAAAAAGTGTCAAGATAAACAAAGAACAAGAGCACATGATATGAGAATAGAAACGAATAAAAGAAGAGCACTCATCCCCCACCACACCACGCGCTCACCACACCATAGGGTTGGGGCCTGCCATTGCCGTTGCCATTGCCATTGCCAATGCCAATGTCCATAGAAATAAAGAGCTAAAATTTTGAAGATTTGTGAGAAGTGAGTTCGTGGGGGCATTCTTTTAGATTGGTTTTGGGTTCACTTGTCTGTCCACTCGTAGACATTTATGGGCCCCAATTGTCCCTTCTTGTATTCTTCTTTCATTAACGTTGAAACTCTACCGTTAACGTCTTGCAAAAATCTATAAAGACAAAAAATTAATTGAAGTGTTCAATTGATCATACAGGTCAGATGTATTTGTCTAAACTAATTTCGACGATTGCATCAAAGTTAGAGTTGTATGTGTTAATGATCAAACTTTGGTCTGATGTTAATCAAAAGAGTTTTGAATAAGTAAGATTCAAAGTTAATGTCATGGGCTATTAAAATTAATGCTAGATCAAATTAAAATTAATATTATATCGTGAGATTGAAAAACGCAAACGACCCAACAAATAAAAAGCAGCATTAATTGGGGAGAAAATAACATTACAAGGGAGTTCGAACATGTGACATTTTGCCTAATATGATAAATTGTTAATTAACTAAAACAACTTAATAGTATATCCAACACTATATCTTTTTATACGACAACTTGTGTTGAGCGTGTATACAACTATGATCAATAGACAGCTTGACTAAACTGAACATCTTATTTAATATAGTACTATTGAACCAAACATTGCTAAAAGTAAATGAACTGTCAATTATACTTTGTTACATTTATGAAGTTAGTTCAAATATGAGTTGTCACACTAAACAATCTCACAATCATTTTCTACACTCTTCACATGCATTTTTAGGGTATAATAATTATTATTATTTGGAGAAGCCTAAAAATTCTCACAACATTCATTTACTTATTTATTTATTTTAGGGATATTCATGGCAAATGTCATTTTCTCATTTACTTCTTACTTCTTGAGATCTTTCACGTGCGTGGGGTCATCCCCTTTTTTATTGGTAAAATAAAATAGTTATGATAATAAGTTTATAAAATTAAAAAAAATTGTATTATATGATAATTTTTTTTGAAAAAAATAGCTTATAAGACTTTTGTTTTCACAAATATGATTGGTAATTGACGGTAATCTTGTTTTAAATTTGTTATTTTTATAATTTAGAAAATATAGGTGAGATAGACTCTATTATCATAAATTATTTTTTGCTATTTTTGCAAACTCTCCTAAAATTAATTCCATATTTTAAAAAAATTAGATGAAATAATAGTTTAATTCGAATTTAATTTAAACCTACTTTAAAAAATTATATTTATAATACTTTATAAATGACAATTTAATTAGAAGAAAATATAAAAACCAAATCGTAATTTTTAAAACATCCTAAAATTGTGAAATTATACGCCATTCTTTAAAACAAATTTAAATGCTAACTTGGGTTTCGTATGATAATGATTTTTTTTCTTTTTAATTTTTAATTTTAGGTGTTGCTTTTTACTTAAAATATAGTTTTTCAAAATTTATAATAGGCTTACTTTTATTTTTCTTTTTTAAAAATATCAAATTATTTACTGATTTTTTTTCTTGGTGAAATTAAAAAAAAAATTAAAAAGTTAGTTATTGGATAGTGACAAATCCAATTATCTATGAGTAGTTTTTATTACCATAAACATAATGTTATAGTTTTTCAATTTCTTGCAAATCCCATCATGATTAGTTTCCATTTTAATTACATTATTGGCAACTAATTAGCTTGGTGTACTAAGACATATAGAGTAAAATGTAAATATTTTTCTTAGTTAATTACATTGTAGAAATTTAAAAGAAGTAACCCAAAAATAGAATTTTAATATAAAGTTTATAATAAACAAATATTTGACCGTACGGAAGAATATGAGTAACTAAGGACTTAGCCACTTAGGTGCATTGGGAATATCGCCTACCAAACTTTTAATCATTTCATGTGACATAAGGAAAGACCTTATTTTTCTTTCTTTCTTTCTTCCTTTCTTATACTTTATAAACACAAACTTTTTAATCAACATATTTTTCAAATTTAATCATTGCAAAAGTCTTCAAACATACTCAATTTCTTTTTGGTTTTTATTATAATTTCAATTACCAACTATTCACTATAAATTAGGTCTTTCGTTTGATTTGAATTTTTTCTTTATTACTAAGAACTAAGTGGTTTGAACTACATATATTGTTTTATAAGTATAAATATTAAATATCTAAGTTATAAAGGTTTGAGATCTGAAATTTGAATATTTGCATTCATTTCAATAATTTGTAGAAAATTAAATTAAATAATTACTTAACTCGAGTTAGAGACCAATTAAATTTAATATAAATACCAAATATTTTCACTAATTTTATCATTTACAATAATTTTTCTATTTTTATCATTTTCTAAAGTAAACAAAAATAGTCAAAAACTACAGGCGAAAAAGATTACGAGTGTGTTTAGATTGATCACTTTATAATTGTCAATAAAATTTTTTTTACATCAGTCAGAACAAATACTAAATTGATACACGTCAAAATTAATTTATTCCAAGACTGAATTGTTATATTACTTTTAAAGAAATAATTTAATATATATACTCATAGATTAGTAAAAGAAGTTGGTTAATATATATTCTTCCAATTTGCAAGAGGTTTGAATTGTAGTGTAAATGCTACAAAAAGAAAAAGCAATACTGATTTGAAATAAAGGAATAGGGTGGGAGAGATTAGAGTTTTTTTTGGGTTAATGTCAGTTGGAGATAATTCAAAAGGGACCTAATGTTGAAGCTGTAAGTGAATAGACCCAAAACCTAACCAAAACCTGTTTCTTCTTTGTCTCCTCCATTACACACTCTCTCTCTCTATCTCAAACCTACAACTACATAATCACAATCTTTTCTTAAGAAAAAAAAAACCCATTATTGACCAAAAATATACTAACAACACGTAAGGTCTTTATTAAGGACAGTGGACACAGGACATCTAAATAAGGTAAACCATCGTCGTCTCAACAATACGGTAACTTTTCTCCTCAAGAAAGGGAACGTAGGTGTTAAAAGTTTTATAGGAGCGTACACACTCTAAAGAAAAAAGAAATTAAACCTAGCCGATGTAGTGGCGTCAACCATGTTCTTGGTTTCTAACAAAAAAATTAGGGACAGTCGTTAAAAAACTAATTTTAAGATTTAATAAAAATATACATAAATTAAATTTAGAACTTTTAAAGTCGATAAGGGAATTAAATGTAATGAGTCTTTTAACTTTAATTAGAAGAAAATTTATTGTATGTTTTCTTCATGTCCACTCGATTATATTAAAACATTCTCGATGAGATCATTTTATTGTTATATATAATTTGTTAGTTAATTCCTTGGTTTATTAATTTAGAAATGTCTATTGATCTTTATGGACTTTCCACTCATATACTTCCAATAATTGACAAATGAAACCTAACTATACCATCAAGATATGATATACTATATACATATACATATACATATATATATTATATATATATATATATATACTTTTGTTATACTTTGTGAATATTTTAGTTAATTTTTTGCTATATTTAAAATTGCTCTATTTGTCTCTATTAACAAAATTCATTTCTTCTCAGTTACGTGTCCAATATAAAATATCAATGAATTTTTAATTTTTCCTCTTTATTTATTTTTTATTTTTTCGAAAATGGAAATGTTTATATGATGTAAAAACTAAAATTTGGTTTCTGTTCTTCCTTGTAGAAATTAATTAACAATGGCACTTTTTTTAGTTGCTATATATGATATATGGTTAATTAGGGTTTCTCAAGTATATGATTGAATATTTGTTTATTTTGGGTGGTCTTTGTCAACTTCCAAGTCTCTATCTTAAAACTACCTATTTGTGCCCTTAATTTTCTGATATCTTTGATCAAGACATGTTTCATTTTCATATCCATTCAATTTCTTTTCTTTTGTTTTGTTTTGTTTTCTTTCTTTGTTATTATTAATTATTTCCATTTTATGGTTTTGAGTTGTAATCCAATATATATACATAGAGAGAGAGATATCACTCTCACTTTTCTTAGATTATTTATTACTTCCTTTTTTTCTTTTGTGGGGTGGGGGGAAAGATATATAGGTATATATATATATATATATAAGTTTGTTTCTTACATTAATGGGCAAGTTTTTTTTGTTTATTTTAATTTTAAGCTTTTACAGCTCAACCATCACCATCTCTAAACTGTACTTAAATAGTTCTTTTCGAAAATGATGTTTCAATCTCTTTTTCTTCTAAATTTTAAAAAAATATATGTATGAACACTTTAAAGCCATCCATAAAATGGAAATGTTTCAATGAAATTGTAAAACAGTGCTACGGTAAACTTGAAATAATAAAATTACGTTCAAATTACAAGAATAAGTGATAGTCATCACACATTCGTTCAAATTTGAATATATCTACTTATGATTTAAATGAAATTCTGCTCTCATGGAGTTTTCAAACCTTTACAAAAGAGTTAAAGATAGGTAAATTAAATGGGATCCATGTTTTTGCATGAGGTAGTTTTTCTATTTTTTTCAATATTGAAAATTTGTATGATGAAGAAATCATTTTAAATAACAAAAAATTGAATACATTTGTAAATAAGTTTGTTGTTTTGTCATATATAAAAGACCTAGAAGATTGTTTTCAAATCAAGTAAAATAAACTAAAGTATCTACAAATATAACAAAAGATTACTGTGAATTGTGATAGATGTTTATTAGTGTCCATCGCACGTAGACTTTGTTCTAAACAGTGATATTTTACTATATTTATAAATAAATTTTATCGATTGCGTTTGTCCTTTAAAACAATTACTCATTTTCTAGCTTTTCCTGCATGGTTGATATATCTAATAATGTAAAGCCAAAACAAAACGAAATTGAATTAATCAATTAAAGGAAAATAATGAAATCTAATAATATTTTTATGGTTAATTCAGTTTTTTGGCCACTAATATGGCATTAGTTAACCATCAACTGACCATCATTTGATTGGCTAAGGAAAGCCTAATCATTAATTACTCTTTTTTCTTAAAAAAATAAAAGAAATTACATATAGTATTTTGTGTGGAATTTACAAAGATAATTATATTATGATTCCTATAAAATGTTCCTCTCTTCTATTTACCCTCATCTCTCCTAGTTGTAAGAATAAACTACAAATCAAATGTTAAAGTGATCGGCCACAAAATTTGATAATTGATATCTCACTTGTGTTTTCCAAAATTATGAACTCACTCATAATTGACCAAATTTCCAAATCAAACTTCAAATCTTACTATATATATGTCTACCCCAATTTCTCTAATTAAATTAAATCTTTGGTTTTTGACTCATATAACCTAAATTGCTATATGATATTACATGAAAGACCTAAATTACTAATAAATTTCACAAAAGTCCTAAATGGGCTAGTATATTACATAAATGTAGGGCTCAAATTACTTTAATACTCATTTCTATTATTTAATTGATTTATAACAAATATCTAAATGAAAAAAAATCGTGGGATATAGTTTTGGAAAGAAGTGGGGCCCAAATTAATTTAATACCAATTTCTATTATTTAATTGATTTATAACAAATATCTAAATGGAAAAAATCATGGGATACGGTTTTGGAAAGAAGTGGAAAACCTTTCATGTTTTCCTTCTACAAAAACGGTTGTCTACTCCTTCTAACGTGGATTAAGGTTTTTACTTCGAAATTTTAAAGAGTTTGGAGGTGAAGAAGAAGACATTCGACGACCAAAAACTACAAAACTTCTCGAACATAATCTAGTTAAAAATTTCTAGGTTAGTATTGTACATATTCAACACATATGAAACATTAGGTATATTAGGTATATTTTAGATATTCAATTACATAGGCAATCAAATGAAAATGTAGTTTTGAATGTGATACATTTTAGGGTTCATTGAGATTTCGGCGGTGAAGAAGAAAACTTTTGATGGCCGACAAATACAAAACTTATCCGACATAATCTAGCTAGAAATTTCGTGCTTAATATTGTATATATTCAAAACATATGAAATATTTGGTATATTAGGTATATTTTAGATTATATTCAAAACATATGAAACATTTGGTATATTAGGTATATTTTAGATATTCGATTAATTAGGCAAACAAACGAAAATCTAGTTTTGAATGTGATACATTCTAGAGTTTATTAAGAATTCAACGGTGAAGAAGAACTACATTTTGGCCCTCCTATCAAAAAATAATAGAACTATATGTCAGTATATAGTATTATTGTATATAATATGAGGTATATATATACTAAAACACAGAACTTAACTATTATAGATTGTGTATATATTAAAGTATAATGTAATCAAATACATTTATAAAGGAAAAATATGTATGTATGATCATGCCGTTTACTACTGTTTTAGTAATATTTACTATATAAACAAAAAATTGAAACACAAATTTTGTAGGAATTATGTATAAGGTACTATTGTATATAATATGAGGTATATATACTAAATACCATATATAAATTCAGACTTCTTACTATGTCATATTGTATATATAATGTGGTATATATGTGTAAGGGCTGTCGACGACGGATGAAATTTTCCAGATTGTTCACGGTTATAATTAATTAACATAAAATTCCATATTAGAAAAGATTTTGTGTTATACTTCATTAAAACAATATTTTTAATTTTTTACCATAATAAAGATACAAATTTATAAAAGAAAGTTACGAAAATAATAATGGCACTCAAATATTTCTCTATGATGACACTCAGATACTTCATTAAAACAATATTTTCAATTTATTACCATAATAAAGATACAAATTTATATAAGGAAGTTACGAAAATTATAATAAATTGAAAGTACTGTCAACAAGGAAATAATTTAAATATAATTACGAATATAATATGTAATCAATAATAATTAAAAGGTTAATATTGTTAAAAAATTATACGAATTCCTAATTAAAAAAATAAATTATACTTTAGGACATTTGTGAAAAATAATAGTCAATTTAGGTCATTCATCTAAATCTTTCTTAAATCTTTGAAACGTTTAGAATAAAGTTTTCTTGTATTTGGTGAGTTTAGTGGGTTGGGCCGTTTATTTGGGCCTCATTATCACTATTTTGGACTTGTTTTTCCTGGAGCCAGCCCATAAAAGTCCTCTAACATTACTTATAATGAATGTGCTCTCAGCCTTCTCCGTTGCTTTTCCTCAAAAGTGCAAATTTTAGTGTAGCGCTCCAAATTGGCTATAAAAATATTTGTTTATAATCCTTCTTGCACATTCCATTTTAAAAATGAGTGGTGACATCAAACTGATACTTAGCATCGATAGGGTTGAACGTACATCTATAACGATGTTTGGGGATGATGTGATTTATCCAACTCATTTGGGTTGATAATACAAATTAAATACTAGGTAGTTATCGTTTCTAATTATCTAGTTTTTCATCCTCTAAACTCAACATAATATTTCGTTGCCTCTTTGTCAAATTAAGAAGATTAACTTGTCCAAGAATTCCACATTTATGCCATTGTGCGTGATCATTTTATGTTTTTTTTTATACCAACAATATAATTAAAAAAAATGTGTCATTTCATCTACTAGTGCTTGTGATCATATGTATATATTGATTTTTATGTATAATGTTTGTGTTGATGTTGATTTGAGCTATAATAATTCAAAAAATTAAGACGAGTCGAATTTCAAACAACAATTTCACATGTCAATGGATTCAAACATACACGTAAAAGGTGCATCAACATTTTTATTATATAGAAAAAAGAAGAAAAAATTGCACAAATTATTTATTTGATCAATCACCTTCCTAAATTTTGTTAAAAGAAAAAATTGTAACGAAATGCGGTGAACAATAAACATTTATAAATATTTATATATGAACTTCAAAATGTTTTTCAAAAGTATTTATATATAAAATGTCTATGAATGTAAAATTCATATAGTAAAAAAAGATATAAAATGAGTAGAAGTTAGCGGGGAAGGGAAGGGAAGGGAATAAGCTGTGTGTTGCCTGACTTCTCTAAGTTCCAAAAAGCTCAAATAAAAACGTATCACTTTCGTAAAATGAAAACAGACTTCGTTGCTGTTCAAAGGATTTCTGAGATCCACATCGGAACTCGATAATAATTGGGCAAAAATGGCTTCAGAATTCTTCTTTAACCCATGATTCAGATCTCTCTCACAAGCCCTAATTCTACCTCATTCCATCTCCATCATCTTTGATCCTTCATTTCACCTCTCAATCCACGTTTACATTAAGGAACAGACCAAGATGTATGTGGCCTATGGATGGCCCCAGGTCATCCCCCTTGAATCTTCCCTTTGCCCATCTTCTCAGCAGATCATTTACCTTAAGGTCGTTAATCGTTTACTACTCGTTGTTTCTCCCACTCATCTCGAGCTCTGGAGCTCTGCCCAGGTACCAATTCATCACTTAGTTTACGTTCATGTTTCTCAAAATGGGTTCTGCCCCCTTTTTTGGTTTGGGTAATGGGAATTTTTGAATTTTTTGGATTTTGACATTGGAATATATTTGGGTTTGTCTTCACCTCAGCATAGAATAAGATTGGGGAAGTACAAGCGAGATTCGAATTCAGTGCAGAGGGAAGGAGAGAATATTCAGGCTGTGTGGAGTCCTGATACTAAATTAATTGCCATTCTTGTAAGTCTTTCAACTATTCTGAATATATATGTTTCCTTTTGTATTCTAAATTCATTCTGGTTGAATATTTCTTGCGTGGACTGTAATGCCATTGCTAGTTAACTTAGGTTCTGTATTTTTGTTATTTGTAATTAGGAACTTGGCAACCTTTCTATAGATGTCCGACCTATACCTGTTAATTTAATGTTTACGTTAGTGTCAAGTTCTAATATTTTAAAATGAAAGCATTTGTGGAGCTCATGTTAATTGCTTATGTGTCTTGAATGGAATTTGGTTGAGGTTATATCCATCCTATCTGTAATTAGATACCCTCCTATACTATGGCATTGGTTTAGTTGTGACACCGAGATCTAATTCTCGATATTGGTGGCATGATTGAGGTTTGGAGAAGCTAAATACTTCTGGCATTATATATATAAAATTCGTCTTTCTAAATTTTTTTTTGCCTGTCTTTGAATTTTCTTGTAGAAACAGCTAATTTATCTTTGTAATTTCCAGTTAAGACTTATTAGTTTGGATAGGGTCTGATTCTTAGTTAGTATTAAGACTCCTTTTTGTGAGCTGGTTTCATGCATGATCTTGTATATTCGTTCCTTTTTCTCAATCAATTCATAGCTTCTCAATGAAAGACATGGAGAAAAGATTGTGTCATTTATTATTGTTTTTAAAATAAGCTTCAACAATGCAGGTGTTGAATTATTTTACTTAAATATTTCCCTTTAATAAATCTCATGTTTGAATTTTTCTTGCAGACATCATCTTTCTTTCTCCACATCTTTAAGGTCCAATTCACGGATAGAAAGATACACTTTGGGGGAAAACAGCCCTCTGGTTTGTCTTTTGCCACCATCTCTTTGGTTCTTAGTGAGCAGGTGCCTTTTGCAGCAAGGGACTTGACAGTGTATGCACTCTTCTAATTTTGATAACAGGGCTATCTCTTGTTTTTGATGCACTGAGTTGTCATTCTTGCTAAAGAGAGAGCATTTAGCACCCTTTGGAACTTGGCAACATTTTCGCTGTGTTTTATGCTAAGTGATTTAAATCCTCAAGTTGGCAATGATAGACTTTTATTGATGGAGGAGGTACAATTGTGAGGTGGAGAAAAATTCCAACTGGATTAGATCAGGTTCATTCTTGAAAGATGCACATATATACAGTTTCAACCAAACACACTAGATATGCCTAAAGGTCCATAGGTTCGTTTCCATCACCAATCTTGTTTATCTCCATGAGGAACATGCGCTGCAAAAGCTTATTCAGGATATCACTGCGAAGTGAATATTTGGACTTGAATTGCCGACGAATAAGCTGAATACTTAAATTTCCAACCAAACTCTTGCAAGGTTTACCGTATTAAGGTTGATAAAAATTAGCAAGGATTTCTTTCTTCAATGCAGTCATTGGCATTAATCTTCTTTTAGCTACCGACCAAGCTAGGTGCTGGATCCGTCTTAGGAACTTGATTTTTCAAATATTTCTAAGAAATGAAGGTTAAGTGAGTAGATGCAAAGTAAATAAAATTTCCATGGAGGATTCGAAAATAATGTACGATACAAGTCTAGATTATTCCTGTATTTGATGTTTACCAAATAAATAAAATCTTATTTATGATAACTACATGATAGCTCCATTTCCCCTCTCTTTTGTCCAATTGGCTGTCTTTTGTAACTCCTTTAGATTGGGGCTTCTTTCCCCGCTTATGTAATTTCATTATTTCATATCATACATCAATGAAATTGTTTCTTATTCTTATCCAAAAAAAAAGAAAGACTTCCATTTCAAATGTCTTCCCATCCCAAGAATAGTTATTGTTCTCTTTCTTCAATAAAAACTTGTATTTGTAAGATTACTGAATCACTTTACTACAGACGTGATAATGCAAGCATTGAGACTTGGTTTCTAAATACTTGTATACTATGATACCGGACCACCAGAATGCTCGTCAGTGAGCAATGTAATTAACAATCCACACTTCTAGACGAAGTACTTTACTGATATCCTTAAATGGAATGACAACGGGGGAATTGCTGCATCACTTTATTTTTTTTTGGAAAAGGAAGCAAGCCTCTTCATTAGGAAAATGAATAGACAATATAAAGATATAAATTAAAATGAAGAGACAAGACCTAAGCCCTAAGGATCAACGAGTTTACCTTGACATCTCAACTAGGTTGACATCCCCTTGACACTCTCATCATATGCTTGCGTTTTTTTCTTTTGAACTAACTCATTAAGAATTCAGTGATAGTTACATCATACTAATATCTGACAATTCATGTTTATATATATGAACGATATTTATATTATATTTATCAATTTTGAATTTTAAATTTTAAATTGTTTCTGCAGTAGCAACATTGTAAGCGACAGCAAGCATATGTTTATTGGGCTTTCTAGTGGATCTTTATACAGTATATCCTGGAAGGGAGAGGTAGTGTAAAGGTTTTTTTTGGATCACTTAGCAAATATTTTCCAAGTACATTTTCATATGTTTAGTTTTGTCAATCATCAGTGTTCTGTAGGCTGAATTGCAATTAACTTTCCTTTTTCTTTTGTCTGACTTTCTTCTCAACATATCTTTCTAAACAGTTCTATGGGGCCTTTGATATTGATCTTCATACCCGTGATCAAAATGAAATTGGCCTACCTTCTCTTCCTCTGGACAATGGTCTTGCTTATAAAAGTTCTCCGAGGATTCTCAAGACCAATCACGATGTCGGGCAAAGATCTGTTATCATAAAGTTGGACCTTTGTCTACCTCTGAGGATGCTCTATGTGCTTTATTCTGATGGAAAGCTAGTGCAATGTTCTGTAAGCAAGAAGGGCTTAAAGTACACTGATGCTATTAAGGCTGAAATTTTTTTTGGTACTGTAGATGCTGTGTGTACATCTGTCGCTTCAAACCAACAAATCCTTGCAGTTGGCACCAGAAGAGGGGTTGTTGAATTATATGATCTGGCAGATTCTGCCTCCCTCTTTCGTTCTGTTTCTTTGCATGACTGGGGGTAAGCCTGGAGTTATCTTTTTCCAGAACAAAGAAATTGTACCGTCAAGAACCAATGTCATTTCTGTAGGGTATCTGGGTTAAAACTTTCATTGCTAGTAAAATTTGTTAATTACTTTAAGGATGGAGTCTCCTTTAATGTTGCTGGTTTATTGGCCATGAATTTGAGGGATTCAAGAATGTCTATGCTCACACTAATTCATTGTATCTAAGATGATTTTGGCATCATGCAGATATTCTGTAGAGGACACTGGTTATGTTAGTTGCATTGCCTGGACACCAGATAATTCTGCTTTTGCAGTTGGGTGGAAATTAAGAGGGCTAGCTGTATGGTCCATTTCTGGTTGCCGTTTGATGTCAACTATCCGCCAAGTTGGTTTAAGTTCTGTATCATCTCCAATGGTTAAACCAAACCAAGACTGCAAATATGAACCTTTAATTAGTGGTACTTCGCTGATCCAGTGGGATGAATATGGTTACAAGCTTTATACTGTTGAGGAAAGAACGTCAGAAAGAATACTTGCATTTTCTTTTGGCAAGTGTTGCCTTAACAGAGGCGTTTCTCGCACAACACACATACGGCAAGTAATATATGGTGATGATCGACTGCTCATTGTGCAATCAGAAGATAGCGATGAACTTAAAATGCTTAATGTTAACCTTCCGGTAGGCATTCAGATAACCAGCTAGTTTATTTGTTATTTATTTTTATATTTCTATCTCTGAAAACATTTATCTTGGTTCAGGTCTCTTATATTTCTCAAAATTGGCCTATTCAACATGTTGCAGCTAGTGAGGATGGTATGTATTTAGCAGTTGCCGGTCTACATGGTCTAATCTTGTATGATATTCGGTTGAAAAAGTGGCGCGTTTTTGGGGATATTACTCAAGAACAAAAAATTAAGTGTGAAGGTTTATTATGGCTGGGGAAGATTATAGTAGTTTGCAACTACACTGAATCTTCTAACATGTAAGGAACCATTTCAAACTACGCTCTTCTTCTGGCCACAACTAATTCTAACATGTAATGAGTTAATTATATGGCTGTATTTTTTGGGCATTCCCACGCTCTTGTTTGACTTTTGTGTTTGGCTATCTTTTTTATGGATGGACAATCTTTTGTATAGATTTGGTTATACTTATTTGTATCCTGAGCACAGATTTATGTTCATTTGTAATCCTGATTAATCCATTTCAGGTACGAGTTGCTTTTCTACCCAAGGTATCACCTTGACCAGAGTTCTTTACTGTGTCGGAAACCACTGCCTGGAAAACCTGTGGTGATGGATGTACATCAAGAATATATACTAGTCACCTATCGACCATTTGATGTTCACATTTTCCATTTGACATTACTTGGTGAATTGACATTATCTAGTACCCCAAAATTACAGGTAAATGAATATTTTTAACTACTTTGATTTGAGGATTTCTTTGAGAATGGTAGTACTTGCCTAATGTACTTTCTTCTCAAGTGTTTAGTTGACCTTGAGTGACAACACTTCGATTAATTAATTCTTCATTCATATTTTAAGTAATAAAATGACAAACAGCTTTCTACAGTAAGAGAATTGTCAATTATGACTGCAAAGAGCCATCCAGCATCAATGCGGTTTATTCCTGAACAATTCCCAAAAGAAGGCATTTCAAACAGTCATATCTCTTCTTCTCCCACATTAGTTCGAGAGCCTGCAAGGTATTTATCAACATGTTATGAAAACTGGTATTCTTCATTTGATATACTTCTAAGAGGATTAATATGGTTTGCTAGATGTTTGATTTTGAGAGCAAATGGAGAACTTTCTCTTCTGGATTTGGATGATGGACGAGAAAGGGAGCTTACTGATTCTGTTGAATTATTCTGGGTCACTTGTGGTCATTCAGAGGATAAAACAAATCTAATTGAGGAAGTTTCTTGGTTGGATTATGGTCATCGGGGACTGCAGGTGAAGGATGCTTGGATTTCAAATATTTATAAATATTTGTGTGTTAATATAACCCATTAATATATTTGTCTTTATGTCTCCTCGGGGACATCCGATAGAATCAATATTTTAGTCTTTATTTGTCCATATTGTTTTCTTATGCTATAGTGGGTCTTTCTCTAAAATGGACGTTCACTATAAAATGTAAAGTAGAGGGTCGTATTGAGTGATATAGAACTATTAGCTAAAAGCTTCACTCAAACTTATGAAATTGATTATTAAGAAACATTTGTTCTTGACCCCTCTGCTCTATGTATAACCCTATTGTACATTGAACTTTTGTCTGTCTATTTTTCAATATTAATGATATTGAGACTCGTTTCCTTCTCAAAAAAAGAGATGCTAAAATTTATACTTTTTGAGGGGTTTTATTTTATTTATTTTATTATCATTACATAATTTTATCTCTTGCATCTACTTTGTTTCTTCTCTAAAAAAGTTATGAAGAAATTCATAATTAGATACAACTTTTCCAAACTACTTAAACTACTCTCTTGAAGACTATTTAGGCCTAAAGAGAATTCTTGGTATCAACATTTTGTTGACCCAAGTTTCTTTTCAAAACCTAGTGGTATGTACATAAAAACTTCTTCCTCAAGATCGTCAGTGAGAAAAATAATTTTGAAATCGAGGGGATATTCCAAGCATCTATAGGTGTTTACAAATGATTTCCATTTAAAAACTAAAAAGGAAAGAGTAAAAGGCTTAAGGGTGTGTTTGGTCCAAAGAGTTGAGAAGAAGAAGTTGTGAACTCCACTCCTGTTTGGCACAAAGAGTTGGTGGGCCCCACTTCTAAAAAAATATCAATTTTATACTTTATTATCTCCTTACACCATGGATCCCAGGAGTTCACAACTCCCTAGACTTGATAACTTGTTGGAGCTCACTATTCCACTCCTTGTCCCAACACTTCATATTCAAGCTGTTTGTACTATAAGTTGTACAACCTATAGAACATATACCGTTCAAGTAAGTTTGTATTTGTGTCTAGATTTTAGTTGTTGAACTTTTAGTCTTTATTGTACCTCATGTGTTGTGGGTCTTTCTTGCACCTTTTTAATGACATAAAAGTTTACTCCCAAAATTTGCAAGGAATTTCCTTCTGTACTTTTATCAGTTCTTATATGGCGTAGTTAATTTTTCTTGTTTCTTTTAATTTGGAATTGGCTGATATTTATTCTTGTTGGAAGCTTTTTGCAGGTTTGGTATCCTTCTCCAGGCGTCGACTCCTTTAAGCAGGAGGATTTCTTGCAGGTATGACTTTGTGGGCCTGTGACTACTAAATTATTAATAGTTATATAGTTGCAACTTGTGAGTTCGTAAGAGATGCAAGAAAATGAAGTGTTATTCTTTTTGGTTCTTCACAACTATTTCTCATTTTATAAGATTCTTCCAATTTTATTTGATCATTTGAGGTTACTGTATGCTCTCCTTTTGGAAGCGCTTTTGATTTAGTTCTTTTGGAGGTTTTTAACACCTTGCAATCCGCCCTTAGGCTGTTCGTTTTGTGAGTAATATAGTCCACTGTTTCTTATCTAAAAAAAGTTTCCTAAAGATCAATGTATAACATTTTGGTTCAGATATTTTTTCATCTCTTGACTGGCCCTTCTGTTTGACGGTTTCTATATTTGCATATCCCTATACCTCAATTTAAAGATGAAAAAGAGTTTCTTTAGACTTTGTACAAGGTGGTTGTCTGTGCTGCTTTAACCATTTGTATGAGAAAATGTTATCTTTAGGTTATTCTGAGTCATCTAGTTGTTGGACGTTGCCTGACTTGTTTAAGGTATAAACCTGCTTGTAGCTGGATCCAGAGTTGGAATTTGATCGGGAGGTATACCCACTTGGACTTCTCCCAAGTGCTGGTGTTGTTGTAGGTGTATCTCAAAGAATGTCATTTTCTGCAAGCACAGAATTTCCATGTTTTGAGCCATCACCTCAAGCTCAGACCATACTGCATTGCCTATTACGGCATCTTCTACAGGTAGCTCATTATTCTTCTCATGTTATTGAAGCTTCATTGAGTTCAATGGTTCCATAATGCATGGATGTGGGGGCTATATCTTAGAACTTGAAACTTTCTGGCTTCAGCTTCCTCAAAGGAAAAAAATTGAATATTTCCTAGAGTTGTAACTATATTGATGGTTTTAACTTCATTATCTCTCTATTACTGAAGATGAATCTTACCAGACATACTGTCTGAACCAATCCAACATTGTTGGTATAGGAGAGTGAGAACACTAGCCAAGGGAAATCCTGACTATGCCTATATTAACTAACTTGGGCCCACTTTTCTAACAAACTCTTATCCCACTCAAGTTCCTGTACTTGACTGCCCTTCCCCTTCCTAGCCCCTCTTCCTAGTGTTCACCTTCTGAAATGAGGGCCTATCACATCATCAGCATGAAAAGTACCCCAAAAAAACTTTTGAAGAAAGAACTTTCATTGGAAAGAAAAGAAGAAATAAATTCATCCCGACAGTTAATATCTAATAGTCTCATGCTACTATTATATATCCAATACAGACATTCTTTTAAATCTTAATGTGATTGGAAATCTGCAGAGAGATAAAAGTGAGGAAGCTCTAAGGTTGGCACGATTATCAGCGGAGAAGCCTCACTTTTCTCATTGTCTAGAATGGCTTCTTTTTACAGTTTTTGATGCAGAAATATCCAGGTAATGCCTTTAGGAAAGGGAAATTTGCTTCATTCAATTCATGTATTACTTCATATCATTTAAATTTTCCTTGTATAAATTTATGCTCCAAAGCTGTTATCTTATAGTTTCAATTTTTTCAGTACATTCGTTCTTATTTTGCTAAATTTTCAATAAATTCCCAGTTGTCAAATTCAAAACATGAACTAAACAGACCCCCAAGTTTTTGTGATATTAGCTGTGCATCTTCTCTTTTTTCTACTTTTATATTGTCCCATTATCTGCAGCACAATGCTTAAGGCAATTGGAATATTATTAGGCAACAAGTTTCTAGCTTGTCTAAATGTGTTAGAGGGTGCGAAAAAGTTGTCACCTGGGAGGAAGTAACACATTTCTTTCAAAAAATTTGGTAGTTTTCTAAACAACTTCCTTTTAAACCTCTAAGCATGAGACACTTAAAGAGAAAATATTAACCTGTGTTGGAAAAGCCATTTTGGCAAGAAAAATTGATATTAATTATGGTGATCACCTAGTTATATTCTATGATTTACCTTGGCAACTAAATGTTGTAGAGTTAGATAGTTGTCTTGTGAGTATAGTTGCAGTGTGCTCAATGTAGCTCAGATTAGACACTTGGATATTAAAAAAATTCGATATAACAAGAGGGAAAACTTTTTAAAATAAGTTTTTAAAATAAAAGGAAATAGAAAAGGTAACACCTCAGGTCCTTTGTGTTGACTTAAGGCACATCCTGATGGAATTCAATTTTGCTCAATTTCTAACCTTCACGTGACTGTATCTTTGATAAGAGTCAACGACGTAATTATGTCAAAGACTATAGTATTCAATTTTAATTGAACTTTACATCATGAATCGTGATTTTGATTGTAGGCAAAATGTGAACAAAAACCAGAATACAGCGGCTAAATATGCAAACAAGCTGTCACTTTTGGAAAAGACATGTGAGCTGATAAAAAGTTTCTCCGAGTATCACGATGTAGTTGTAAGTGTTGCAAGAAAAACTGATGCTCGACATTGGGCTGATTTGTTCTCCGCTGCTGGAAGATCAACAGAGTACAAATTTTATACTCTTTACACATTGGTTTCTTGTACCTACTTTTAATACAAGATATATGCATGCAAAATCCCATGCGTAGGTGATAGGACATTCTTATTGGGATTTTCTAATGATTTCAGTACCTGGAACCTGGGATGTTCAACTATAGTTTTTCTAGACCCTGCATTTTCTGGATCGGATTAGGACCAAGGCACCTACAATTTAGCGGATACATTTTTAAAACATGATTCATTAACTTACAATAATCACTTACAATTTTATAGGTTCTTATGTATAAGATATAGCATAGGAACATCTAAACAGGAAGCTAATTGCTGTAGACTGACTAATGAATGGACTTGAAAGGGATAGAGGAAGGCACTTAATTGTTATAATTGAACATGTTTTTGAACTTATTTTAGTTATCCCTTGTTTATAATTCTTCCACAGATGTATTGAGACTTCAATCAAAGGAATTAAACATTCGTTTACTTTTGGAGGAAGAGGACTTCCTTCTGGACTAATTTTCCCTTTGACCTATATGAAGGAAAATATGCAAATATCTATGATAGATTTATAATTGTCTTCTCTCAGTCTTTGATATGTAAAGAATTTGTGTTTATATGTATTAATTCATTGCGTTATTTTACCTACGGGAAACTAAGAATATTTCTTATATTCTTGTCTAACAGCAACATGGAACGTTGATGTTTCCCATGCAGATTGATTCTCTTGGATTAATTGAATCGATAAAATCAGACATATTTCACCAAAATTTTCTGGGCATCTGGACTTTTATTAATAATTCTTCCATTCAAAAGCAACCAGTGTTCTTATATCTAAAGATTTATTAAAAAGAATTAACTTGTGTTATGGCATATGCACTTTTTTAATGTACTCAAGTCATACACATGGCCACCTCATATCTTTTAACTGTTATATTCCCTTTGTAGTGGTATGTTATTTACTACAGTTTCAATTTTCAGGCTGTTTGAGGAGTGCTTCCAGCGGAGGTGGTATCGCACTGCAGCCTGTTACATACTTGTAAGAGATGGTTTCCTTTTCTGAAACAGCGTGAAGATTATAACTAAAATTAACAAAAGTCGATCTTTAAATGTTAAAAATTACTTTGCTCACACATAATCAAACACATCAAGGATACTTCTTTGAACTTTACTGCAGATATTTAGATCCCTATGCCTGAGAATCCAGAAGAATTTAATGTATTATCTGGTTTGAATTTTCATTTAGAATTGATTAATTCTGTAGGAGAACTAACTAGTGGCTCTATTATAGTATATGAAGACTGGTCAGAAGTTTCCATACTCTAGAATCTCATAGTTAGTTTTTTTGCTCAAGAACTAGATAGGAAATATGTTCTGTTTGAGCTGCACAACATAAATCTATCACAACGTAGTGAACTAAAGTGAAGAGCATATCTTGAGGATGATGAGCAGCTTTTTGCCATGAAATATGGAATGTGGACCAAACTTCAAGGTAACAGGATATGTTTTGTTTGAATATCACAGGTGATTGCAAAACTTGAAGGCCCTGCGGTTAGTCAGTACTGCGCTTCACGCCTATTGCAAGCAACACTAGACGAGTCCTTGTATGAGCTTGCTGGAGAGCTGGTAATATTGGACATATTTTTGTTTCTCTTAATTGGGTATGCTAGCTTAATCTCGTTGAGGATTTAATAATGTTTCTTCCTTTATTGTAGGTGAGGTTTCTGCTGAGATCTGGAAGAGACTACGATCATGCATCGGCAGATTCAGACAAACTATCACCTCGATTCTTGGGCTATTTTCTTTTTCGTTCTAGCAGGAACCAAACATTTGATAGAAGGTGATTAATATATTGATAATTTGTTTTGCACGTTTCAAAGTTTTATTAGTGAAAGCTGGTTCCTGACCGAAAAAAAATCTGGAAAATTTTGTTTGGAACTGTGTTAACTCATATTGTCTTCTTTATTTGCAGTTCATCATTCAAGGAACCAAGCGCACATGTTACTTCTGTCAAAACCATTTTGGAAAGTCATGCTAGCTATTTGATGTCTGGGAAGGAATTATCAAAGCTTGTAGCATTTGTCAAAGGAACTCAGTTTGATTTAGTGGTGGGGAAAAGCTTTTTCTAGTACATTTTCAATAGTCAGGTTGATTTCTACATATGGGAGTTGTGTTCTAATTAGAATATTTGCAGGAGTATCTCCAAAGGGAGAGATATGGAAGTGCTCGTTTAAAGGATTTTGCATCAGGGCTTGAACTAATTGGGGAGAAGGTATTAAAATGATATGGTCATCAAATTCTGAACTCTCTTTTTCAGTATAAGAATTCTCTCTTTTTGTTGTCACCAGTTTCAGTCATGTTTCTTCTGTGGCAGAAACTCTCTTCTCGCTATTTTTCTGTTATCACATGAAATTAGTGCTACTATTTCCATAAAGTGACAACTTAATAAGGTTGCAATCCAATAATATTTATTTTGGATTATTCTTTAATATTTTCATACATCATGCAAAATTTTAAATTTTAGGATGGTTTCAATGTTCTTTCTTAACGTGGTGCTTATCTTTCTTGTCCAGCTTCAAATGGGAACACTTCAAAGCCGGTTGGATGCAGATTTCCTCTTGGCTCATATGTGCTCCGTTAAGTTTAAGGAATGGATTGTTGTTTTAGCCACTCTTCTAAGACGGTCTGAAGTATGCACTTTTCTGTTTACTACATTTGCGTATATGTTGGGCAACTTCACCTATTGCTGTTTCATACGAGTTCAATTTAATATCCCTAGTTCAATTTTAGAAGTTCTATACAAATCCTAAAGTAGTTTACCAGAGAAATTAAGGAGGTGTTTGGTCAACGATAAAAACAAAAAGTTGAGTTGGTAATAATTATAGGAAAATTGTTGAGAGAGTTTATACAAATAACGAATAACGAGGTAGTAAACCTCTTTAATTATTGGTTAACCAAACAGGGGGTTGGTTTTTGTTTTTATCCACCCTACCCAACTCTCCCAAATTATTCAAGTTGCCAAACACCTCCAAAGGGACGAATTTTCTTTGACATGAAACCAATTTACCTCCTACATCTTGAAATAAAAGAACTCTCCATTTGAAACCTTTGTGCATTTTCATGCAACCGAGTCATAAAGTATCATTCTATCACCTTTTTGTTAAGAAACTATCAGAAGGATTTTCTTTTCCAATAAAATGTGTAGAGCATGAAAGATAACACCTCCTTGTGATGTGACTCAACTATAAATATAACTGAAATTCATAAAAATTTGTTTCTTGTTTAATTTTCACAGGTTCTGTCTGATCTATTTAGGCACGATCTACGGTTGTGGGAAGCATACAAGAGCACCCTACAGGTAAATTTTGTGCTCAGCTTTTAAGACTTGCTAGAAATTTTTCATGTTAATTCAAGTAATTAAAAGATAGACAGATTGAGTACTGTTCTGATAGTGTGCTGTTTCATGTGTTCCCAGTCATCATTTGTAGAGTATCACGATCTGCTCGAAGACTTGAACGAAAGACTTACGTCAGCAGAAAAATTGGAGGAGTAATAGCAAAGATTAGCTTCTAACCATTGTTTCGTCTTCATCAACCATCTGCCACCAAATGAAATGGTACATTCATTTCCATATCCATGTCCAATGGGATTATCTCGTTGGTTTTTTGGTAACAGATCGCAGACCGATCGAAGTACATTTGATCAAGCAAGCATCAACATGTTAACAGAGAGCAAAGCAGAGCAGTATTAATTGACCCCTCTCGACATAAGCATTAGATAATAATGAGTGGAGTCTCACTAAAATCTTCTTGCTACTTCAGCCTTGCCGATTGGAGGATATGGCTTTTCTTTTCCTTGTAATACTAATTCAATCAATATTGTGTATATGGCTTTTCTTCTTCCCCTTTTGTCAAGAGTTTTTCTTTTTTGGGGTTTGCTGGGTGAGTGGTGGTTGAGTAATGTTTGGAAGGGAATCTGTAAAGTTCGTGCAAATGGTCATTATTGTAGGAAGTATTATTTCTTTGCAATATTCCTTATTTAAGTATTCTTTTGGAGAAACGTGTAATAGTTTAGTGCTTAGAGCTTGTACTACTTAAACGTTGGTCATAAGATGTCAAATATTTGTAGGGGCTTTACAATGACTAATGGAGTTCTCTATAGAAGATAATAATGGGTTGTTTGGCCTCAATTTGGAGTGAATTGGGTTGGTTATTAATTCATTGTTTGAGGTGTGTTTAGATAACGAGGGTAGGAACGTTTTGGTACAATAGCACTATTTATGACTTTACAATAGTAATTGTATTGTAAGCTCACTCTAAAGCTAGCTAATTATTGATGACTTGCTCTAACAACCAACTCAATGACCACCTTTTGATCTTCAGTAATCAACTCCAATGAATATTACCTTCAATGATCAATTATCATGCCCACCTTTGGTGACTACTGTTATGATATATATATATGTTTATATTTATATCATATGTCCTTTATCGTAATTGTATATAGTCTCTAGAGGTTAGTTTATTCTCTATATAAATATGTAACATTCCTTTGACTCAACATAATAAGAAATATACTTCTCTGAATTATAGATTACATGGTATCAGATCCATTAGGGTTTCGAATGGCCATTAGCTTCCTCCTCCATTAGGTTTAAGTTTAGGTTACCTTTCGCTGACCGTGTGTCGACACCGCCCATACCATAAGAAGCCCCACCTCCGTCCGCCCAAGTTTGTCTTCGTCGATCGTCGGAAAACATCGCGCGTGAGAGCGAGTGTTTTAAATCTCTGTATGGTTTAAAACAGAGTCCTCGTGCGTGGTTTGGTAAGTTTAGTCAAGCTCTTGTATGCTTTGGTATGAAGAAGAGTACATCTGATCATTCGGTTTTCTATCGTCGATCTGATAAGAGTATAGTTCTACTAGTTGTATATGTTGATGATATTTTTATTACTGGAAATGATGCATTGGGTATTTCGTCTCTCAAAATTTTTCTTCAGGGTCAGTTTTATACGAAAGATTTGGACCAATTGAAATATTTTTTGGGTATTGAAGTGATGAGAAGCAAGAAAGGTATTTATTTGTCTCAACGAAAATATGTACTTGATTTGTTGTCTGAGACAGGAAAATTAGGAGCCAAACCAAGTGGCATTCCGATGATGCCAAATCAGCAACTTGTTAAAGAAGGAGAATTATGTAAAGATCCTGAGAGATATAGGAGATTAGTTGGGAAGTTGAACTACTTAACAGTGACTCGACCAGACATTGCTTATTCTGTAAGTGTTGTAAGTCAATTCATGTCTTCCCCTACAGTGGATCATTGGGCTGCAGTAGAGCAGATTTTGTGTTATCTAAAAGCTGCTCCTGGACGTGGGATCTTATACAAAGATCCTGGACATACGAGAGTTGAATGTTTTTCTGATGCTGATTGGGCGGGGTCTCGTGAGGATAGGAGATCAACTTCTGGATATTGTGTCTTTGTAGGTGGCAACTTAGTATCATGGAAGAGTAAGAAACAAAATGTTGTTTCTCGTTCGAGTGCTGAGTCAGAATATAGAGCTATGACACAATCTGTGTGTGAAATAGTATGGATTCACCAACTATTATCTGAGATAGGCTTCAGTATTACCGTGCCAGCTAAATTATGGTATGATAATCAAGTTGCACTTCATATTGCATCTAATCCAGTATTTCATGAACGAACTAAACATATTGAGGTGGATTGTCACTTCATTCGTGAGAAAATCCAAGATGGGTTGGTGTCCACAGGATATGTGAAGACCGAAGAACAATTGGGAGATATTCTAACTAAAGCTTTAAATGGAGCAAGAATAAGCTATCAGTGCAACAAGCTGGACATGATCGACATATTTGCTCCAGCTTGAGGGGAGTGTTATGATATATATATATATTTATATTTATATCATATGTCTTTTATTGTAATTGTACATAGTCTCTAGGGTTTAGTTTATTCTCTCTATAAATATGTAACATTCTTTGATTCAACATAATAAGAAATATACTTCTCTGAATTCTAGATTACAACTACTTTCAACGATTGTCTTTAGTAGCCAATTTCGATGATCACTTCTTGTGGCTAATTTATTTCTAAGTTTCTGATAATTGAAAATGTATTTAAATATAGATTTGAAGGTTAACCGTCTTTCTTTTGAGAGAAAGAAATATACTTGATTTGAAACGGTCTATACACTTGTAGAAAATTTAATTAAACACTAGTGTTATTTTGATTTCAAATAGTTTTTGTAAACCATGTTCGACATGAAAATGATCTAGAAAAAAAATATTCTTTTCTATACAATTTAAACATGATAATTCATGTTCTTTTCAACGTTAAAAAGAACAAACGGTGGGATAAACAAATCATCTTATTCGTACTTTTTAAATCATGTTATTTAACATATCATTAATGTTAATAAAAAGAAAAAAGTCAACTTCAACGACTTAAATATAGCAAAAGTGATTTTAATCATTTCAAAATGATTCTAAAACATCCACTTATATTGTTTAGTTAAGGGAATTAAAAGAAAACAAAGCTTTGTTGAGTAATGCTATGGTCAATTAATAATTTATCATAGGATTGATTGAAATTCCATTCTAATTTGATTGATATGGTTACAAAGGAGTAGTTCTTGAAAACTGTTATAGAGTTCCCCAAGAGTTATTGGCAAGGATTAAAATGTGGCGAGATGATGAAAAATAGACTGCAAGGAAAAATCCGCTAAGAGCGATCGAAATTAACGACAGTCGGATTGAAACTAGTTTAGTTTAACAGTTAGACCTAATAAACTTGAATGTAACTGATAATATTTACATGAACTTAACAAGTCAAGATTACATCCATCAATAAATGCTGAGATATTTTGTTATTTATTTTTTATACTCCATAATTTTTCCCTCTATGAACGTACAGATGGAAATATCAGAAAATCAAAATCGTTATTCAATAATTTAAGGGCAGCCAAGGATAAGAAAAATATCAAATTTCATTCTAAAGTTGGTTTTAGTTTTAGATTTTTAATGTCATCAAAATCATCGTGTACTTAATTTCTTCATGAACACATCAAGCCATTCCAAAAACACTACAATATGTTTCAAACTTCTAAATTAGAACTTTCTAATAATATGTAAACACGCGCATATATATAATCAATGACGGATTCAAAAATACATGATGGTTTTATAACAAGGAAGAAATTTTTTTTAAAAAAAATGAATGAGATAAGATTTTAACCTAGATCTAAAGTAGACTGGAACATGTTCTCGGCTAACTACAATTATTGACACTTCATTGGTTCTATATATATTGTATAAGGAGTAAATAGTTGAGAGAGTTCAAGCACCCCTGAACTCATGTTAAATCCGACTAAGAAAACTTTATAAGTAGACGTAGATATGCCAATTTCTTGAGATTGTTTTCTCTCAATAACTTACATAATATCATTACACTCAAAACAAACTTTATGTTACAGATTTCTATTATAGCTTACTTGCTTTCAAATACAATAATTCCACCACCTTCTATATCTAGACATAGAATAAACTTCATGTATCCACAAGTTTGAACAAAGCTTTAACTAGGAATTGACTATTCCCATTCCCATGTTAGATTTAACTTTCCAACTATCCACAACAGGCAATTTCGACCACGAGAAAGAATCTTCCCTCCTGATTACCTTTCGACGCAACATCAGCAACACAATTACGACCAAACACAAAATCACTATATAAGGAACTAAATTAATAGTGTTTCCTTGACATCTCTTCAAAATCATCTCAGTAGAAAGGTTACCAACAAAGCTACCCAAAGAGTTATTCAACTTCATGATCTCAATTCCATTTAGAAGACCATCTATAGCATATGGAACACTCTGGTTAGAGCTTCCTATACTAATTCTAAGAACCCCTTGTTGATCACCACTGACCATGAAATCAAGATAGAACGCGGTAGAAAGTTCCCAATTAGCAGCGGTTGAGAGATCGAAATTCTCATATGCCATGTATCCGTTAACATAGATATTGAAAAACAGAAAACCAATTGATATACTTGCAATATCACAAAAATGCAAGCGAACGATGTAGTTGTATCCATTGATAGCGGGGAAGGTCCATGTCATATTGGTGTTCGGAATCGATGAATTTGTACTCTTGATCACTCGAGCAGAGTTGTAGACATTATCAGGACAAACTTCACGACTTGCCCCACCTTCCTGATACTTAATTCTTCCAGTAGTATACACTTTCTTTGATCCATCATTTGATTCGAAGTGTTCATCATCAGGAACCCAAGTCCTCCAAAAAGAATCATTGAAGGGTGTAACCTTAGGCCCCCCAACATTGACTCTATACAACACTTCACGCCCTTCCTTGGACAACCCATCAACATTTCCACTATGTTCATAACTCAAATATTTTGCAGAATCAGCAACAAGATCTTTAGGTGCAGAAATAACTTCAATCGCATTAACAAAAGCGAATTTCGATTTCTTAACAGGGACGAAGGTAATTTCAAGAGTTTCAGTTCCAACCCAGATAAGAAACTCCTTAATTCTAGGGTTTACAGCAGAGACACCACTAAAATTACTCAAAACCACATACCCATTAACCAAAACGTGAAATTGAGCACGAATGAGATCCAAATCTGAAGAGGTAAAAGCTTGGAAATGGAGACGTACCATATGTGTGCCTCCGTCTTTGATCTGAAACTCGTATTTGGATGGCATCTCGAAAACGCGAGCTGAATTGTAAAATGGGGGCAAACCTTGAAATGGGTGTTGATTTGTGAGAGAGAAAGAGCGGGGGGAAGAGAGAAAAAGTGAACTTGAAGATGAGGAATCGGAGAGGAAGATGCGATGATCGACGGTGGACTTAAGGGTTGACCCACAATCGATGAGGTAGTGATCGATGGGAGAGAAATGGGAAAAGGAAAGAATATGGATGGTTGATGAAGAAAGTATGAGAACAAAGAGAATTGGATTCAGAAACTCCATTGGGAGAGGAATGAAAGTTGAGGAGGAAGAGGAAGAGGAAGAAAAAGAAGATGAAGCCGCGTATGAATTAATGGAACCAACCAATCACTTCATACAGCTAAGATTTTGAAGACGAAGTCCACTTCTACATACTTTTACTTCTCTACAATGAATTTGTAATAGCAAAAGTGAACACAACTCCAATACAATTGAGTAGAAGCTATCAAAATACATCCAAAAATCAAGTGAATCGACTAAAACCGATCCACCGATGATCACTTCAGTTTATATGGTTCAAATATTCCAAAAACAATTTTTGTAACCATAAATTTGGGCCCCACTCATAGAAAAATGCATAATTTTCAAGAATACATATACAATGGAGGGATATGAAAATTAACTTACTTTTACACTCAAATCACAAAATCTTCTTGAAAGTGTTCAAATAACGGATGCTAAGGCAACTCTAATATTCTTACTTATTATATGTATTTTTGAAAATTGTTAACTCGAATCTTGTATTTGAATTATAATGAGTTTTTCTTAGAAAGAAAGAAGAAAAAAATCAGTTCAATCATATGAGAGCCATGAACCATGTATCTTTAACCTTTTGATCAATAATATATGTTTGGATTTGTAAAACTATACTTGAATTAGTAAAATTGTAATTCAATGATGTTAGTATGTATATGATGGTACGTTTTTTAAAAAAAGTGAGGGTATGTTTAAATTTTATTGAGTTTCCAAACATTGTATTTGGTCGGTGACTTAAAAATAAGGTTTCTTTTGTTCAATGACAGTGGAAGTAAATCAACAAATTAGCGAAAGTATAATTGTTCATATTTATGGCGGATGTCTATTGAAGTTTATCGATAAACCAACAAAATGTCACTATCTATTAGAGGCATTTTGTTATGAAAAATATTTTCAATAATTTTATCATTTAAAACAATTACTCTATGTTAAATCTAATATTTAGTGAATAATTACAAGTTTAACGATTTATAAATATATTATCAAACACATGTTGAATAATTGTTTAAATTGAATCCGTTTTCTAAATCTACTACCAACACATTTAAATAAACACACGAAATATAACTATGTTTGGATTAAATCCCCTATTTTAAAACTTTTTGTTTTTGAATGGCCAACTTTTAATTTTTTCACAACATTTCATTCAAATTAATATTTCGATCTTGACTTTTCAAAGATTTATCAAACTATTAACTATTTTCATCCCTGTAATAACCATGTCTACATCATCTTTTAACTCTAGAAATCGCTTATCAAGAATAATAATAAATATTTAGAATAGTATAAAAAAGATATTAATATAATTGAAATCACGTAACGCATACACGGTTGCTAAGGAGATCAAATATTTGAATCTTCGGGATAGAAAAATTAGTATGAAAACTAAGGTCATAACTTATTCTATCATCACTATCAAGTTGACAAACTGGCATACGACAACTGCACAAAGAGAGCTGCCAAGAATGTCCAAAGACTGATTCATTGATCTATTTTACATCCCAAAACAATGCAACAAAAGAAAGAAAATGGGAAAAGAATGGACAGCTGAAATCGCCCAATATTTTCTTACAGACTATAGACATTTACACCAAGTTGGTTTCTGGGAAACACTTCATGGATCTTGTCCTTCATCAGTAAAAGGAATACAACAACAAACACATGATCCTCAAAAAGCGGGATCGGGGTTGAACCTCAAGGATTCCCTCCATACAAGTTCCTTGATGTTTTCTTCGGTGTACGTTGGTTGCTCGAAATCGAAACTGAAAGGCCTTGGACATACAGGCTCCTCATTGATATCATGAAGAGGTGCTAAATATGGATGGCACAACGCCTCATCAACTGCGAAGCATCAAGGTTCCATGTGATCATTCAAAAAAGTACAAAATCTTTAGAATTTAAGGACACAGTTATACAACCTATGGGATAAGTCCTGCTCAAGTAAGGTCGTAAAAAGTAGTCTTTGTATCATGAGAATTATATATGTAGTACCAATGTGACTATTATATGTACTACCATTGAAAACGTACATCCTCATAAAAATCTGAGGCATGACAAGTTATCTTATATTTATATTATCACAATCAAGCAGATAAAAACCAAATCTCATCTTGTTGTACAGTGTTTTAGGCTACAGTTTTCCAAATATCCACAGAGCTAGAAGAGTTGGTTTAGTAGTATAAGTCACTAAATTGAACTATACCTGTAATGCGCTTAGTAGGATCAAAGACTAGCATCTTCTCAAGCAAGTCAATAGCAGCAGGAGACATGGTGGGAAATCTAGAGGAAAACTGTTGCTTGGGGAAGTGAGGAAGATGCCTAAAATATCTTCTTGGATTGTCACTTCGTAAGAATCCAAGACTCGATTCATCTGGTGACCCAATGAGCTTCACAAACCAAAAGGAAAACAAGTGTAAAGTCAGATTAGAGGGATTTTCAAGGCTGTGCCACAAAATTGGTCTTTAGTTTATTGTCATTCAGTACCCGAAGTTGGGAAAGAGTGAAAAATAGGAACATACCTCAGTGATAAGTTTTAGCTGATGAACATAGTCTTTTCCTGGAAACAATGGTTGTCTGTGCATAATTTCACCAAGTATACAACCAACAGACCAAATATCTATTGCTCCTGTGTATTCTGAACAATTAAGGAGCAATTCGGGTGCACGATACCACCGAGTAACAACATACTCGGTCATAAAATCAGTTTCAGAAGTTGTCCTTGCAAGGCCAAAGTCTCCAATTTTTAAGTCACAATTTGCATTGAGGAACAAATTGCTTGGTTTCAAATCACGGTGTAGAACATTAGCAGAATGCACATATTTTAGCCCTCGTAACAACTGATACAGAAAGTACTGCATATCGAAAAATTGAAGTGCTGATAAGTTTCAAAGAAGCATCAACAAAATCACACTCTTAAATATAGGGTAACAATCCCAACTAAGCTCAACTCACTGCATACAGAATACACAACTTAGGAAAAAGATAATAATCATTAATTCTTTATGTAGGTGTTTCATCTTTTTAATCAAGAAGTATCATATCCCACCAACGGAAAAGGGTGTAAATTTTCCATTTTTCCTCCTACAGAAAGATTAAAAGGAAAAAGTGGTGATGATAAGAACAAAGAAGTTGAAAAAAGATTAGAACACGAGTTATGTCAATGGACCGTTCCAATTGTAGGCTTTTTTCAGTTCCTCAAAGAATATTTCAAAGTCAACTTTTGATGAAATTGGTAAGGGTTTCTCGAACTAACAGATGAGCCATAATATGATTATTGGCACAATCTTTGATCTTGTGACATGTGAAAATTTTTTCAATATGATAATAAAGCGTGAAAGAAGAAAGTGAATTATGAAGTGAGTAAATCTTTTTGAAAGTAACATTTTTTGTTGTTGAAATTCATAAACAGTACAATGTCTAATTATAATGTTTATAGTACTGTAATTGCAAAAAGATGAGAGATGCCAACCCGGCAATGGTCATCAGTCAATGATTGGTTGGACCGTATAATCTGATTTAGATCTGTGTCCATCAATTCATAAACAAGGTATACATCATTGAAATTCTCCTTCTGGGGAGGTCTTATAATATCTCTGAGAGCAATAATCTGCAGTTGAGGGGAAAAAAAAGTTAGCCCACATGGTCATATAATTGAAGAAATATTATCATATTTAGAAAAAGAATTTGGCACATAATTTACAATATTAATTACATGAAAAAAAGAACCCAATAAATAATGGTTGTTAAATTGAAATGTGAATAAAAATGTACAAAAAAATTTCTCTTTTAGTGTAGGAACTAAAAATGATAAAACTCACTGGAAATACTCGGATGTATTCTATCAAGTGATCGTGATCAACCAATAAATTTACAGAAATCAGAGTGAGAACTTAGAACATGAAATAGACTTCTTCAATTATTTGTTAGATCCCTTCGACTAAGGCTCATACTTTATATGGAGATGAATACCCCAATAGGAGAGCACTAATAGATATAATTATAACAAGTTAGATAATGTAAAAAAGATATAAAATGACATAGATACTGAAATTACATTTTCATGATCCATGTGTCGAAGAAGCTTGATTTCTCGTAAGGTCCTTTTAGCATCAATTCTATTGTCAAATGCCTTGCCAACCTTCTTAATTGCAACATCTTCATTTGTTTCTGAGTTCAAAGCAGCACTGAACAGGACAAACAAGTAATGTCTTGCTTTAATTGTTGATAACTTTTGTTAACAAAACAAACTTTTATTGAGAATAATGATAAAATACAAAGACATAACAGAAAACAAGTCTGCAAAAGGAGTCCCAAAACTAGGTATACAAACGAACTCCTATCCAAAAGAATAAGACCAAGATTATTTACAAAATCTCTAATGAACAAATGTCCAAAAAGAAGGTTTCTCAGCCCTTCACAAGATCCTAAAAAGAACCTCATAAGGTTGCCTCAAAAAAGAATGTTGGGGTGGAAAAAGAACAAAAAAATCTAAAGGTGTTCATGATCACAACCTTATAAAATTCATGTGCTACAGAAAATTCTAATGTTTGATGCAAGAAGACTCTTGCAAGTTCCACATTAAAGACATTAGAAATACTAAAAACTCTCTAACTCAGATTGAGTAAAAGCTAAAAGCTGTTGTGGTTAAAAGATCAAATTTACTAATTTAGTTTAAGCTTGTTGGTGTTTTCTTGATAACTAGGAGATAATGAGATCACACGCCTACGATGTCCCTCCCCAACTCATACCGATAGTTCACTTCTATATCCTCACGTTAATTCTTGAGTACAAAAGTGAGGAGCATAGAGAGTGTTAAAACTTCAAATATATTAAAACATTAATTTACCTTTAAATTAATCAATATTGACTTAATTTTCTGGGTGAATATATGATTTAACGAAAACCTCAGTGAGAAGTACATCTGAACAAGACAATGTGATACAGCAGAGCAGGAATAAACAATATACACGAAAGCAGAAGATCAAATCTCACATTGATCGTTAAAACAGAAAGCATTAATGTCTATAGTGATTGCCTAAACATGTTTAAAATTTTCTATATTGATCTTACGATTCTTACCAAGACAGAACCTAATAAATTGCAGAGAATAGAGAAGATGGGACACTTTAATAATGATATACAACAAGATAAAAGGAAGAATTAGGTAAACTATCAGAATCGGCAAAAAAAAAAAGTTTCATCTTTTACAAATAAGACCCTTTTCTAACTGGATCGATACCGATATGGAACAAATATAAAGAGAAAAAAGAAGCCACTCAAAACTCAAAACAGTCTCAGAATCAGCGCATCCTACTAAACTCATAAACTCAAAAGAACAAAGGAAATCAACAAAAACAAAATTAAATATATATCCAGAATTCTACTTAAACTTAGAACGGTCAATTTAATCCAGCTCAATTCTCGAGCAATACAGGTAAAATCCATCTTTTCAAATGAATTGGAAAATCTCTACAGAAAGAATCCAAAAGATTCATGAAAAATCTCCAGAACTCCCAAGTTTAACACAATGAAGAAGAAACAATAACGAGCAAAAGCAGAGAAGAGAAGCTTCATACCACACAATTCCATAAGCTCCTCTCCCAACTGGCCTGATGGGTGGAGTATACTTCCTAGAAACTTCAAACAGATTCCCATACACATTGTATTGAATGTATTGACCACCATGAGTGGGCTCTCCCCTGATGTTCTGATAAAAAGAGCTGTTTTCCATTAACGCTCCCAATCGAGATTAAGGGTAAAACCCAAATAGCAAATTGGAAAAGGAAGAAGACCCAATTGAGATTGAGTGAAACAGTGAAATGGGGTGTTAGAGAAATGGGAAAATTCGAAGGGGTGAGTTGAAATTAGCAGGAGAAAAGCGCTATAGGCGAACAGTTTGTGTTGAAGTATTGAGAGAGTTATAAGAGAGATGGTGAAAGAGAGAAAAATGGGGAGAAGTTGAAAGGAATACGGAGTTTCATTTGGAAGACTCGGAGGAGACTGGGCGGCCATCGTGTATTTGCTTTCTCGTTCGCACTTCCATGGACGACTTCGATCAACTCTCTTTTTTTAATTTGAACGAGACTTTGATTCTTTTTTCTTTTTCTTTTTCATGATTGACTACCAATCTCGAGTTTACTTTTTTTCAATAATTATCTCTTCCAAAGATTGGAATGAAATCAACAGTAATCTAAATCGAATTGCATTAAAATGAGTGAAAATAATATCTTTTCTCAATTTCAAGTTTATTTTAGCCTCTCAATTTTAAATAAGTAAAAGGTAAACAATGCAATGTAAAAATAAACTTAGTTGAATAATAATTAGTATTAGTATTGATTTCAATCTTAAAGGTGAAAAAAATCAATCTTTAAAGTTATAAATTTAATGTCTTATTTTCACTTACCAAATCTAAAAAGATATGTAAAGAAAACATAATTAATGATGAATGATTAACCACATAATGAGTCTTTTAATAAAGAAAAGTTATGTTGTTTTGTGGTATACCATAAGGAGATTAATGTAATCATTTAACTAATTAATGCTAAAGTGACATGGTTTTTAAGATATGCCTTACTTACAAAAATATGTATAAATACATTTAAGAAAAATTTCACAAAATCTATATTTTATCTAATCTCTTTAATTCAATACAAGCTAATTTGAACAAGATGTCAAAAGTGGATGATAAAGGAGAGAAAAAGAGAAAACGAATTTATATTTTATAGCATATATAATAAGGATTAAAAATGCAATTCTTTAATAATATAGTAATGTTTGTTATTATGATTATAAAAAAGAAATTAATAAGAGGAGTGGAAAAAGGTCAATGTAAATGGTTGACCAAATTTGGTGGAAACCAAATTGTAAATATAGAAAGTTGGAATTCAACAAAAGAGTTGGAATTGTGGAAACTAAGGGAAGTTTAATTGAAATTTCACTTCATTTGAATGGAATTGACTCTTATGTTATTTAATTTAGGTCTAAATCAACTTTAAACTTCAATTATGAATGTGATTATAATATAATGAAATTTGTTAAAAATGTCATTTTTTATATTTACTTTTACAAAAATGACAATAAATGAGTTCAATCCACGTGATAGATACATTTGATGCACTATTATCCACTATTGACATTCACTTTAATATACATGTGAAACATTTGACACATATTTGACAAACTTGATATACCAAACGCTATTCTAAATGGACCGTTTTAATGTATATCTTCAAGAATGATTACATCCAAATAGGTAGGTTCTTTCTCAAAGTACAATTAAACTAGAAGGGGAGGTGATGTAGATTTACCATTGAGGGACGAGGGACGCGCCCTTATATAGATAAACAAAGATAGTGGCCGACAGGACAGGACCCCTGACTGGCATCTTATCTCTTTGGAATCTTTCTTTTTGTAAAGTAAAGATTACGATAAGATTTGGGTGGGACAGGACCCCACTTATCCTTATCTTCTCGTAATGATTGCAAAATGACAAAAACATAAAGTAAAACGTAATAATTACAAAATCACAAAGGCGTAAAATAAAGCTGATAAGATATGTCTGTAGTTGTCCTCTAGTCTATTTTGGTAATATCTTCTTTCGTCGTGGTGATGTCACCCGGTTTTGTCTGAATGGCCATGATTGAGCTTACCATGGGACTACTGTTGATTCGTTAAGAAGAGAATACATCCAGGGAGTTACTCTCGGCTATCCCGCCATTCACTGCCCAAGCATCCTCTTCTCTCTGGATCGGTTGGTCGCGGTAAGCATTCCTAACCGAAATCAATCTCTACTGAAAGCACTGGACTGTGGTTGGTCATTCCACTTCAGTCACCTACCATCTACATCACCTCCCCTTGAATCGGAGATTACAAAATCGAGGATTACATGTTACAGACTGGATATACTAGACTTTATTTACATGATTTTTTTTAATACTAAAATTAAAACCTATTTTTCATCTGGGTTGATAAATCGTAACCTAAATACGGATCGTATTCAAGTTCGATATCATTGACAGATGAATTTGAAGAGATTCCGTCATCCTCTTCAATTTTATCTTCTTTGTTGTCATCCGAGATGGTGTGGATGACTGTTTCCATGACCGTCTGAAGATCTGATTTTGATTTAGCACCAGTAATAGAGGTCATTATTGAATTCTTTGCGAGAAGAAATTGGTCTTCTTCTTCTCGGGAAAGATGAGCGTTGGTCTTGAACCAATTCGCTATTTGATCTTTGTTAAGATGGGAATGGTCATATTTTTCCCACCATTTGACACGCAAGATCTTTCTTAAGATCTTGAATTTTGCTCTGGTTGAAAGCTGGTGGCTCCAGCAGAAAATCCAGGGCACTTGAAAGTAAAGCGAGAATCTATACGTAGGAGAAAGTGCAGACGAATAGATGCTATTTGAAAATTGATGGTATGCTTGTTGAACTTGTACCGGGAAAATTTTCGGAGTAAGTCCAAAATAGCTCAACCATTTTTTGAACCAATTTGGAAAATTACATTTGTAGGATTTCTTACAGAATGTAATAAACCAAGAATGGTTATTTGAATCATACCAGAATACTTTATACTATGCTTCCATATAGTCACGATATGTGTATGCCGGCGGATTGAATGATTTGGAAAACTTTCGGGGGACAAGCATCCCTTGTAGCCAATGGGATGGTGTAAGAACTCTGAAAATTTTCAGTTTGGAATAGACAATTTTTTCTGGGTTATTCTGATCCGGAATATGGGTAATCTCAGCAGAAGCAGTATCTACTAAGATAAACTCATAAAACTGTCTTGTTTTCTTGATATCTTCAGGCAAGAAATTGAACCCTTTGGGATAAACCTGAGAACTAATTTCTTGGACAGAAGGTCCATCAAATTCTGGTTCAATGACAACTTCTTCCAGAATTGTTTTTGTAAGATATCCTGTGATCGGAGGTCGTGGCATAAAGATTGTCGGTTTAAACGCTCGGGCATAGGATTGTGGTTTTGAAGGTGTCTTTGCTGATGTGGTGTTTGGACGTAGCAAAGTCATTGAAGGATCTAAGGTTGATCCAATTGAAAGATTCCTTGAAGAGGAACCTTGACGACGCCTAGAGACCGTTTGAAAGCCAAGGTCCATGGCGTAATTGTCTGCGCTCATGGGTGAAGGAGCAGATGATTGGGTTATAGGGCGTTTGCCCTTGGAAGAGCTAGCTCTTGAGGAGCTTGCTGTTTGAGAAGTAGCCGATTTAGGCTGATTGTGGTTGTTTGGAGGCGGAGGCCTCTCTGGTGGCCAAGGTCGGCCGAAATTGGGGAGCATTTTTGGTAATGCTTGCTGAAGTCTTCAAAAGAGAGGTTTTTGAGAGATGTTCTCTTAAGAGGTAATCAGCAAGGCAATTCTCACTGCCTTTTATAGGCTCAATTGTGAAATCAAAGCAAGATAAGATTGCTTGCCACCTTGCAAAGATTTGCTTGGAAACCAGATTTTTTACATCTTTTTCAAAGATGAATTTGCTGGCCTTTGAATCTGTTCTGACAAGAAAATCCTTGTTGAAAAGATCTCCTTGGAACTTCTGTACTAAAAGGACTATTGCTAGAACTTCCCTTTTGACGGTGGAATAGTTTCTTTGAACACTATTCCAAACACCAGAGTGGAAACAAGGGATTCCTTGCCGTTAACTTCCTGTTTTAGACAACCGCCGTAACCTTTATCTGAGGCATCGGTTTCGACGATCATTTTGGCTTTTTCATCCACTAGAGATAGGCATGGGATTCCTTTTGCTAGGGATTTGATTGATTGGACTGCTCGGGTGTGCTCGGCCATCCATGGATTGGGTTTTTTCTTTAGTCTGTCATAGAGTGGCAGACAAATTGTCTGGAGATCTTTAATAAAGTCACCGATATAATTGACTCATCCAAGAAAGCGTTGTAGCTGAGTCTTATCCTGGATTTCATCTGGAAACTTATCCAAAAAATCAAGAGATCTTTGGATAGGCTTAACTATTCCTTGGTTAATATCAAAACCTAAGAATCTGGTATTAGTTTGGAATAACTTAACCTTTGGTTCAGAAACCACAAGGCCATTTGTTTTGATGATATTGATAAACAAATTAATATGCTTAAAATGTTGATTAATGTTTTCTGAAAATATCAAGACGTCATCAATATAGATGATCGTGAAATCTTGATACTTGTTGAAAATGTCATTCATGATCTTCTGAAACTCAGATGGAGCATTCTTAAGACCAAATGGCATTACATTTCATTCGTATTGTCCGAAAGGAACGTTGAAGGCAGTTTTGTATCTGTCCTTTGGGTTGATTTGAATCTGCCAGAATCCAGACTTCATATCAAATTTTGAAAAGACCTTTGCATTAGCGATCCGTTTGAGCAAGTCTTGACGATTAGGAATCGGATACCTAATCCATTTGAGAACCTTGTTTAAGGGTTTGTAATTGATAACCAGACAAGGAACACCTCTTTCTTTCTCTACCTGATTATTAACATAGAAGGCCGCACAAGACCATGGGCTCTTTGATGGGCTTATTAATCCCTTCTTTTGGAGATTTGATATCTCTTTGAAGCAGGTATTAACTAAGTCCTTGCTCATTTGTATGGGCCTGGCCTTTGTAGGAATTTGGGCCTCTTTGAAGTTGGCAACATAGGGTAGGTCTACCATATGCTTCTTTCTAGCCTAGAAGGCATTGGACAAATTTGAACAAATCTCCGATCCTATCCTTCTTTGGATAGACTGGATTTTTAATTGAACAGAAGGTTTCTTGATTTCTTCACAGATTTTTCTTCCTTTGATGTCGTCATGAAGAAATTCAATATGTTTTTCCTTCTTTGAAATAAGATTGAGACTTTGAACGATCTCGCTCTCAATTGTAGAAAGATATCTTTGAATCACTGGTTTGCAAAACTCAAAGATGATCTCTTTGCCGAATTTCTGAGAAGTTAACCCCTTTACGAGGAGAAATGAGTTTACAAGACATACGTCTTCTTTGCAAACATGTACCTTGGAAACTTTGTACTTGATTAGCATGGCATTGTTACTGGCTCCTTTCAGAGATTCCCTGGTAATCTCGATGTACTTTGATGGTATTATCCCTTCTTGGATAACATTTTGATCAGCTCCTGAATCAATTAGGGCTGTTGCTTCAAATTTGTAGTCTTTGATCTTTAGGATGACTTTCATCAGCCACTTCTGATTAAAGACTTTGTTGATAACATTGATGCCGCTGTTGGAAGTCTCGGCATGATCAGCACTATCTCTTGAGCTTATCTGTTCTCGAATTGCTCTTACAACATTTTCAAGATAAGATATTTGTTGCCTATTTTCCTGCACTTCCCTTTTTAGGACTTTAATCTCATATTGAAGGTCAGGAATCTTGACAGGAACAGCTTTATCGCTTGCCAATTGATTTAATACCGATTGAAAACTGAAATTCATCGGATCTTTGAACTTTTGAGCGGGAGTTTCAAGATCTTCCTATAACTTCAGAAGTAATTTCTTTCTAATATCATCGTCTTGTACATCGTCGATGATATCTAAGAGACCTTTTTGGGTGCTGGTGAGAACGTTAATGCAACCCGAACAAGGTATTGGTTCATCGTTGTCCGACTCATCATTGGACACAGAAGATGTCTTAGAAGATTCTTCAATGATGGCATTGAGTAAATCTTCTTCTTGGTCTGAACTTGAAAATTCTTCGTCTGAAGAGAGTTGTTCAGCTTTGATGATGCTTAACAGAGATTGCTTCTCATTTTCATCAATCTCCATTTTGTTGATCCTTTTGAAGATAGAGCATCGATTTGCGTAGTGACCCTTCTTATTGCATCTGAAACAAGTTGGGCTTTCTTTGGAAAACTTTCGCTTGTTTCTTCCTTTGCCATGGTATTTTCTTTTCCTGTTACCATGTTTGATTGAATCATTCGGGTATCTCTTTTGTAAGAATTTCTTCGAACGAGACTTCTTCTTGGATGGGGGAGTACTTTCTATTCCGTACTACATACAGAAAGATCTCAATTCTTTATGGTAATCAGAATCTTTGGCAATTTTTGTAGCATGTCTTTGCTGTTGACAGATTTCAAGGCATACCTTTTGAATTGTAGAATTAATATCCCTGTAAGAGATATTTTCCCAATCAATTTCTGACCCTCCATTGTTAATAACCATGGTGGAGTAGAATTTTTCACGAACATACCTTGGTAATCCTTTGACGTATTTGTGCTTCCAGATTACATCTTTGCATGTCGTTAGGTTATAAAGACGTGACACAAATGTGTCTTTATACCATTTCAAGTCGCTCATCTTAGGGCATTTCATTCCTAATAGAGCTTCGGTAGATTGGTCACTGTATAGGGTAGTTCGTCCTACAAAGTGTTTGATAGCCGTGTATATCAGGGTGTTGACTGAATTTGGCTGGATTGTAACAGTGTCGCCATTAGGTCCTTATTCTGTTTTTTCAATAACAGCTTCTTTGATGACTTCTCTGTTTTCGTTGGTTAGATGATTGTGCCACCAACTTCGAAGGTTTCCTGTGAACCCTACAGTTAGTGCGTCTACAATCTCTTTTTGACTCATTCTTCGAAGATAGCTTGTCGCTGCGACAAACATCTCTTGGAAGATGATCATCATCTGTCCCTCGGAACATCCGTTTATGTTCCAAGTTTCAATGTTATTTTCGTCAAAGGATCGAAAATCTGACTGCAAATCATCCCATCCTAGGTCTGGAGGGGATGGTTTCTTATAGTGATTCTTCATATCTGTGTTGTAGACCTTGATAGGAAGAAGTTTGAGAGATTCATAACGAATCATATTGACGTTTCCTACCCCAAAGTTTCCTGTTTCCTTCTTCGAGGATGTTTCAGGGCGATCTTTTGAGATAGAAGTTACTGATAGCTTTTGAGTAATTTCCTTTAAAAGCTCATCAGTGCTTGATCCCTTTAGTCTGAAGTCAAGGGAGTTTGGCTGCACAATGGGTCGATTGGGAGCAACTTTAGGTAATCTTGGTCAACTTGGGGGTGCAAGAGCCTTTCCTTGTTGGTCAGGCTTCATATCTTCAATAGATCTTGATAACGTCGTCAAGACCTTATTGGAATAATTGAGCTGCTGTTGAATGTTTTTTATTTCTCTAACACCAACAGTTTTTGTTTTCTCTTCATCAATTGTTTTGTATGGAGAAGAGATAATTGCAGCACTTGGCATCTTGGGATGCAGAAAGGAAGCTTCTTCTTCAAGAGGATAATCTGAACAGATTTCTTTTCCCGCTGAAGTCTTCCAAGTGACTGTTTTGCTAAGAACGCGAATACCTGTTTCTTTAGCCTTTTCGTTGACTTGGGCTATGAAGGTGTCCTTAGTTAGAAATTTGAGTCTATTAGCCCAATCCTTTTGATTAATATACTGATCAATATATTTGTCATAATAATGATCGTACATTGCCATGTCTTCAGATGATATGGTATTTATCTGGTTGTAGATCCTTCCGGATTTTCTTTCCATATCAGTTTAAGTAGGAGACAGAGATCCTTCCGACCTTTCGTACTGAATGTCTGGAATGGTTTGATCGAAGTCTACTGCTATTTTCATTGAGTTTGATCTGGCTACTTGGACACACCCTATGTGCAGATATCTGTAATTGTGTCTGCGACATAGCTCGATGTTTTCATTTGCTAGGAGACGATATTCAGAGAAGTCATGGCTTACTGGAATATTGTCTTATGAGATTCTTACTATATCATTTTCTTTAAAGTTGAAGAAATGATGAGCATATATCTCTTTGGGCTCAAGTTTGGGGATAGACCAATTTTGGAGTCTTCTCAATTTGAGATAATTGATTCTCTATCTTGCTGTGTTTGGATAGAGTTTCATTTAAATTCTCAGAATCAATTCTGGAATTATTTGAGGAGGAAGAAGAGGTTTCAATGACAGGGGGATTAAGGGAGAATTTCTTTTTTAGTTTGGAGAACATGGAGAGGGAGAGAAAGAATCCAAGAAATCAGATACTTAACCTCTAAAATAATTCTAATGATTCTTTATTAGGAATAACCTTTTCTAGAGTCTTATATCTTAACTATTATTTATCAATCGATCTAATTTTAAGAGAAAAACAGAAGTTAATTATTCTAAATTCATTCATCGTTTTTGTTCAAAGTTTGCAGGTTGACCAAGCCATACTCAAACCTTTATGAACAAACGATTATGCATTTAGACTTATTATCTCTAGTAATTCTCCTAAAATAGAGAGACTAATAATAGAGAAGAAATTTTGACAAAGAAAAGATTAAAGAGAATAAAGAACAAAAGAATAGGTTTAGAGATTAACTACCATCTTCCCGGATTCAGAGAGGAGATTACTCCATTTGTGTGATATATATATATATATATATATATATATATATATATGTATGTATGTATGTATATATGTATAGACTCGTGAAAGAGAGTTTTGTGGAAATACTTTGTCTTAACCGGTTGAATTATAAAGTTATGTTTGAATAGAATATAGATTATTCTCGATTTTAAACTTCTTTTTATTGAATAGACAAAACAAACGAGCATTGTTTTCAAATATAGTAAAAGAAACCAACATATATATACAAACATAGTGAAATGTCACATTCTATCGATAATTGATAGATAGTCTAACGTTGATATACAATGACGTTATTATAATAAAGCTTTTTATAGGATAACACGTGATTTGACACTTCAATAGTTCGTAATTCAAATATTTTTCTTTGGAATATTATATTACAATTTTTAGTTCGTTTTTATTTCAGTTCATAAAATTTCAAAATGTCTATTTTTAATAACTTTAAACTTTAAACTTTCAAGTTTGTTATTTAATTCGTAAACTTTCCAAATTGTTTATTTATATTATCTAATTTTCTATTTAGAATCTACTGTCTGATATTTGTTCTTATTTGTATTTGACTTGTACTATCATGAATATACAACTACGTCGTTAATTTGATTGAATTAAAATAAATGTAAGGATTAAAATGGTTTTTTAAATGATAAAAATGTGACAAACTAGAAAAGGGAATCAATGATTAAAATATTCCGGATCGGAATAACCCAGAAAAAATTGTCTATTCCAAACTGAAAATTTTCAGGGTTCTTACACCATCCTATTGGCCACAAGGGATGCTTGTCCCTCGAAAGTTTTCCAAACCATTCAATCCGCCGGCATACACATATCGTGACTCTATGGAAGCATGAATGTTTTTTATTTCTCTAACACCAACAGTTTTTGTTTTCTCTTCATCAATTGTTTTGTATGCAGAAGAGATAATTGCAGCACTTGGCATCTTGGGATGCGGAAAGGAAGCTTCTTCTTCAGGAGGATAATCTGAACAGATTTCTTTTTCCGCTGAAGTCTTCCAAGTGACTGTTTTGCTAAGAACACGAATACCTGTTTCTTTAGCCTTTTCATTGACTCGGGCTATGAAGGCGTCCTTAGTTAGAAATTTGGGTCTATTAGCCCAATCCTTTTGATTAATATACTGATCAATATATTTGTCATAATAATAATTGTACATTGCCATGTCTTCAGATGATATGATATTTATCTGGTTGTAGATCCTTCTAGATTTCCTTTCCATATCAGTTTGAGTAGGAGACAGAGATCCTTCCGACCTTTCGTACTGAACGTCTGGAATGGATTGATCGAAGTCTACTGCTATTTTCATTGAGTTTGATCTGGCTACTTGGACACACCTATGTGCAGATATTTGAAGGCAAGAATAAATGTCGTCATGAAGAAATTCAATCTGTTTTAACCATTACATGCATGTGCCATGAATTTACTTTCATATAAGTGATCATGTTCATCAACATAATTTGTCACTAATATATCTTGCTTTCCATATTATGTCAAACACACGTAAAGTCTCCAAAACATTATATATATAATTTTGTTAGTCTTTGATATTAAATACTCTGACACACTAAAGCAAGAGATGGTTATAAAAATGATGTTGAACTAATTTGATATGATTTATAACATCAAAACTCATTCAAACTATCGTCCTAACTTTATTATACTAAAAAAAAAGTATATCATAAAAAACTTATAATATAGATTAAAATACCACTTCGCTCACTACTTTATGAGTTAACTTTAGTCTATATACTTTCAGATCTTAAACGTCTTTCATTCGACTGTTTTCTTATATAAAAATCATTGTTATAAAAAACCAACTTTAAATAAAGATTGTGGACTCTTGTATGAAATTTGCAAATGTATGAATAGTCACCACTAAACCAAAATATGCCATCAAATCATATATTGGAAAAACCATATAAGATTAAAAGGAAAAAAAAAAGAGGGTATTGATCACAAATTCTATGGCTTTTCTCCATGATGACACAACTTGCAAAAGGACCCAAATATTGATATGACTTTGCCCACTTGCAACTTTTTTTAATTTTTCATTTAATATGTTTTCTAAATAATGTAAATGGAAGAGTCCAATGCTCTTCCAAATTATGGTTTTATATGCCAACCCAACAAATGAAGTATTACCTACCCCACACGCTTTCACAGCACGTGTGCCAACCTCAATTTTTCAATTCTTTTTTGTTTCAAAAGAAAGACCATGGAGAAGTCTTTTGTATTTATTTTATTTCAAATTTAATGGTTCGTCAAATTCTCAAACATATATTTTTCTCTAATAAATATTCAAGTTAATTGAATCTTTTTTCCTTTTTTCTTTTTGAAACTATATTTCAAGAGTTTGTCATTAAATAATAATATATTATATTATAAATCATAAAAATAGATCAAATGTAAAATTTTAATTTCAAATAATGAAGGTTTATTCATATATTTTGAGTAGGTTGATTGGTGTCAGTTTTAGGCTAAAAGTGGTGTCAACTACTGGCACGCCAATTTATAATTTATGAGAGAATTTTAGACTTTAATGCAAAGTGTGTTATCCATTAAATGACTTGTATGATGGGTTGAGGTCCTCAGTTTAATTTGAGTGGTTTTCTTTTTTCAAGATCCAAAAAACGCTTTGGAGTTGAATGGTTGAACCCTCTACCAATCTTAAAACAATCCATTAAACCCATTCCAATCGAGTTAAGTTGTGTAAAATGTCGATTTGTCAATTATCATCAGCTTTGATGTCAATTACCACTGAATTATGTAATTAATTCAATAGAGAGAGGAGAAATCATAGAAATGAAACAGTTCCTCCAGGTGCCATCTCCAGGTCCTTCCAAGTCGCACCATCAAAAACCTGTATTGGTTTACATTAGATACTTTGAGTTGAATGTTATATAGACTACTTTTCTCTCTCTTCAATTTCAAAAATGAGAAAAAGTGGAAAGACAAAAGAACAATCATATTAACAAGGTCCAAACAGAAGAATATGTAGAGAACAGATGCATATAGGAACTCCCACATTACACATTTTCATTTCAAAGTTCAAACTTACAAGACCGTAATTAGCAATACAACCGAAAAGTTTCTAATACAACTAAACACTACATTATTACACTATACTATGGTTAGTTAATATATTTCTGTAGTAGAAACACAAGAGACACCAACCCATCCTTGTACACAGGTTTAAGTTAAGCTCTGCCGTAATCGTCTGATTGCTTGTTCGACTCGTTCGATTCCTTGCATTGACTCCATTTTAAGTTTAACAACCCCTTAGGTTTGATAGCAAAGCATCGCGTCCGGCCAAAACAATTTGGAAAAAGTTGTCGACTTCCTTTGTAAGCAAATGTAGATCTTTTGATAGTTTCTCTGTCTTTCCTCCCAATTCTGATATGCTGTTCTTCAGCAGTTGAGCTTCTTCGACTTCTGGTTTCTCTGGGATCATTTGTTGAAGTTTGCCTACACATTGATCAATAGCCTCAAGCTCCTTCAGAGGGGTGAACTTTCCACGTGAGTATATACTTCTAATTTCACTATTTACATCATTCTGCAAGGAGGAGAAAGTTTGTCCCCACAAATATGTATTGGCTATATCCAGATCAAAGAGCTTTGGGGAGCTTAAGAAGGCAGAGGCGAAGACACTGCACACAAAAACTGTCTGTACCTTCACCCCGTACAAAGCCTGCATCAGAACCTTGCCTTTGGCAGAGTTCTTAATTTTTGGAAGATCAAGTGATTCTACAAGGCTGTCTAAGATTACACAACAACTCCTAATTCTAGAACTTGTGGTGGTGATGTTCTTTCTCCACTCTTCTAAGGAAGTACGAGCTCTAGCAAGTCGTTCTGAATCAGCAGAATCCAGATTATGGATGACACACCGGAGCATGAGGTTGCTTTGGTTCAAGTGTGAAAGCTCTGAGCTAAGAGCGTTACAGATATCAAGCAGTTTCACACTGATGTCCAAATAGACATCAATCAACTTCTCATTCCAATCAGGGACAGGGAGGTCCAACTCCTTGATAAGATTTTTAACATCACTGTGAGTTTCACAAAGCAATTCCATGGCTAATATCATCCAAAAAAGGCTAAGAACGTCATCCTCACTAGATGGATGGAGCTTTTGTAGTCTTTCAGCTAGGCTTCTTTCAAAAGCATTCAATATATCTACAAGTTTTGAAGGTAAATTTGAACCTTTGGGAGATCTCATGCGGAAGGGATTCCCAAAGGGGAAAAATTGTCTGCGTGGTGGTTCATGTAATTGGCTCATCGTGAACTGAAGTATTTATGAGATCTTGATGTTATGTAATGACTGCAGGAAAGATCAGACTACGTGGTAAGGAATAATTCGTTGAACAAAGGAGGTAGAAAGCTTCAGGAGTAATTACATAACAGGAATAAATCCATATTGATCAAATTATATCAAGTTTGAATCGAATTACATGCAAGTTCATTCTTTAGAATTTTGTATTTGAAAAATTCATCTACAAGCAACAGCAGTAAAATCTCCATAGAAAATATGCTTTAAGATACACATAAAGATTGAGAATGGTACTGTAGTCTATGCATAAGAAGTCTAAACCTTCTTACAAGTATCCAGATCTCAAGATTTTAGATTTTCTAGCAACAGAAGAAAAAGTCAAACCAATTCTTTTCAGGATTTGCGGAGCATCAAACAACAAAAGACAAGAAACAAAATCAAATAATTCACAACTAGGTCAGCAAATTAAATATGAGGGTGGAGGATATCGCTCTAAGAAACAACCAATCGCAACATACAGCATAAGTTTCAAATACAATACAGGAAAGCGACAAAGATTCTTACCATCTATAAAACTTCATAAAACATACATCTTCAACAATAGATCTACAGATCCCATATCAAAACCAACATTGACCAAAATATATCAAGTTCAAATTACATGTAAGTTCATTCTTTAGAATATTGCACTTGAAGATCTCATCTACAATCAACAGCAGTAAAATCTCAATAGCCACTTTGCTTTTATGACATACATAAAAGATAAAGAAACGGAATTGCTATGCTTAATCTCCATCCCAGATCTCAAGATTATACGTTTTCTAGCAATAGAAAAAAAAAAAAAAAAAAAAAAAAAAAAGTCAGCCCAATTCTTTTCAGGATTTGCAGAGCATCAAACAACAAAAGACACGAAACATAATCAAATAATTCCCAACTAGGTCAGTAAATAAGCTACAGAAAAGCAACAGAGATTCTTATCATCTAAAAATCTTCATAAAACATACATCTTCAACAACAGATCTACAGATACCATATCAAAACCAACACAAAATACAAAAACAGTAAACAAAGTCTTCAGATCTAAAATTTTACCAAGTCTTTCAACAGTCAACACACTTCCATAAAGCAAGCGAATCCCATAAAGAATCACGAAATAGAGATCTAAACCTAACAATTACGAGAAACCAAAAAGTATAATAAAAATGGCTCACCTAAGCGTTAGAACTACGAATTGTTATAATCTAAAGATAAACAACCGGAATTCTCAATAGTCGGCACCAAATTCATCAATGAAAAGAGGGGAAAACAAAAAAAGAAAATAGAAAAAATAGAAAAAATAGAAAAGCTAAAAAGGATCTCAACAAGCTCAGAAATGAATCCAATGAATTAAAGATATTGAAGAGGAAGGAAATTATACCGATTGTTGTTGAAGGAAGGGAACTGGAAGTTTCAGCGGCGTTGAAACGTCGATATAGAAAAATCAGGATGAGGAGAGTTTGATATCATTAATGGTAGGTGACTGAAGATGATATGACGTGGCGGGGTTTGATTGGGGCTTGGGCAGTGGGTGAGGGGGAGGGAGGGTTATGTTTAATGGTGATAAAGGGAAGGGTATTTTGGAAAAGTTGAAACGTGAGGGGTGTGATAATACCGTGTGAAAAGAGACGGAATATGCTAACAACAAACAAACAAACACGAAAACTTCATTTTTGTTCATATTTATTAGGGTTTCTTTGACAATTTGACTTTGCCTAACTTTTCTAAATTACCCTTTTGGGTTTTTAATTACTTTTCTTTTTAAAATGTTTATATATATATATATACAAAAAAAGCAAAGACATTTAATTTAATTGAGTGTATAGTATTTTTATTTGTTAATAGAATCGTAAATTGAAAGATGAATAAAATTATTAAATGATATGAAAACTACATTTACTTTTTAAAAGAGAAAGGTACAAATTGTGGGGGAGAAAAAAGTAATTTGAGTATATTATTAAAAATGTTAGGGTTAGTCCGTTTGTATTAAATTATGGTATTCTAAATTTCTAATTGTAAGCTGTCGCCACCTTTGACAAATACACATTTGCCCCAACTTTTCCAAATGGCTACATGTTTTCTTTGAACTTATCAACTCTTAATAATTCTACTCCTCACGAAATAAAAGAAAACGACAAAAAACAATTGAATAATTGAGTTTCTTCATCAAGTGGCCCATTTATATATTTTTTTTTGAATAAAAAATGAATAGATAACCATTTAGAAAATAACAAATAAAAAAAAAAGTTATGTACAGCAGAATCGCCTTAGGTAGATATTTTTTTTACTTTTTTTCAATCGATTTTATCTCTTTATAGAGAGAAATTCGTTTCTCCCCGATAGTATTTGTTGAGATGAAAATAATGAAATATAATCCAAAATCACATATACAATATATTTGTAAATTGATCAGTTTTTTTAAAAATATTAAATAAAATTTCGGGATGGATATGATTGAATCAGCATCCCCTAAATTTATGTCCACATTTTATACCAAATTTTTAAATTTATAGGTTTTAAACCAACTATTTATATATATATATATATATATACTAAAAGCTATTTAACTTCATATTTTTTTTTCTATCTATAAGAGAATTTTCTCCTTTTCATGGGAAGGAATATGACAATGAGTGAATTCACGAGATTCAGAATAGAAGTTCAACTGCTACAAAAAGAAGAAGAATGAGCATACGCGCTACGCTACTTCCCCTTGTAAACTAGGTAAAGCAAAAGAAGCATATTCAATCCGATACAGTGAGGACTATATCTAACCTCTGCCCGATAGGTCACTTCAACTAGGGGAATCATCACTCTACTCCCTCGATCCTATCCAGTCGATACCCCCCAGCTCGGTCAAGCTCTTCGCTCCTTTCAAGCTGCGTAACTCCCCGAGGAGTCTTCAACGGCAGCAAGGGACTTCTCCAACTTCCACTCTCAATGCCAACTCCAGCGATTCGTACCAAAGGAAAGCGCCTGAATTCCAACTTTTCGCTTGGCTGAGACGCATCAAAATAGAAGCTTGCTTTTCGCTTCGCATATAATTTATTTATGGTATATTTCGTTTTATAAGTTTTGTTAATATTTAGTAACATTTTATTATATCATACATTATGGAGAAAATAAATTGATGACTTAATTACGCATCAGTATTGAAAATGTCACATATCATTGATTCATCCCATGAAGTATTTTTCTTTCAACTTAAGTTGATTTCAAATAAAAAATTCAAAATATTCTTGCAAATCATGTCCTTGTGTTCATTGTTCATGGAATCATCATAAACATTTCTTCAAAGTTGTTTAGTCTTTTTTTTCTAATTCTTTTTTGGTAATTAAATTGTTTGAAATTTAAGCTTCTTGCTTTTTACCTCATTTTCTTTATAGATCATAAAGGAATGGAATGGAATGCAGAGCTCCAAGAGCGTCCTGGAAAGTTTTGAAAGCAGGCCAATGCTATTGATGAGCGGGATAGGAGGATTATATAAAATCTTGTTATTCTTCTTAGACTGGAGGTGTTATGTCACTTAATACCAAGATTTTTAAATCTTCAATGAGATATGAAATTTAATTTGCATATTATGTCTGATCTAACAAAACATGTGCAAATGATTTATAAGAAAGGATACTTCTAGCTAATGAATTTTTGGACCATCGGATTTTTGTACTATTCACCCTGTGTCTTTCATAGGAGATGAACTCTGAGTATATTTGTTAGGAAATCTTTAATTGAAGTGTTCACATCCCTTTATTTTTTCTTCCAATGCTCAGTTCAATTTTACCTCAATGTTTCGTCTCCCAACTGATTCTAATTTTTGTTAGTTCAAGGGTCATTTAAAGAATTGAAAAGCTGCAACAGAGAAACTAACCAAAAGGGGCTAATGGCATATTTTGTCTTCTTTGTAGGAATTTGTGTTGCATATTGGTGCTTTGGTTTTTTGTAATGGTCCTCTTTACTCGATAAACTAGTGAGAATTCTTTTATTAGGATGGCCTTCAAAGGGATTTGCGTTTTTTTTTATTATTTTTGCTGTTGCGCAGTCTTTTACCGAGTTCTTAATTGGTTGTATTTTGTTGCATTTGTATTTGTTTTGTTTTTGTTTCATTGTACTTTGAGCATTAGTCTCTTTTTTATTTTATTTTAGTGATGAAAAGTGTTGTTTTCTTTTTGGGAAAAATATACACATGAGACTCTTTGTATCTTAATGATTCACTTAATTTCTTTATATATAAAGACAAATTAAACACAAGGTTACTATCAATAAAGAATGAGTCGGTAACTTGAAACAATTTGTATTGTTTTGTTGTAGGGCTAAAATCTAATCCAAAGGAGTGATCACCATCTAACTCACCTGGAGGAACTTGGAAGAACCCATTAATCATAGGATTGAATATGTCATCGGAACGAGAATAAAAAGCATATTTACAGATAAAGACGAGACCATTGCAGGGATTATCCACCCATCGCCATCAAAGCTTAAGGAAGGTGATTTAGTCCATTTTGATTCAGATTCCAAATCAAAATGAACATCCAAATCTAAATGTTTGTTATTGGGACCTTTATCACATGAGGATACAATGAATTTAGTTTTTCAAAATATAACCAAATGAATAAAAAAAAATTTGGCATATATAATAACTTCCCTAGTAAGTTGAAGTTATTTTTTTACAGTAAAAAATAGAAGTTGAAATATTTTACTAAGAAAGTTATTATTAAAAGGAGGGAAGGGCAAAAAGATATTACCAAATTCTTGAGCTCCCACGTCCACTTCCACTTCCATTTTTGCAAAAAATCGTAAGAAAAGGATGTGGTCATTCAGAGTCGCCGTCGACGATATGAAGGTTGTGATTGATCCGTTGATAACTTTGGGATTGGCGGATGTAATGGCGGATGCAATATTTTCACCGGACATGTTTTGCATAATGGCGGATTCAGATGTTTCCATTCAAAGCGCCTTCGGACTTCAACTCTGGCCTCCATTCTTCGACAGATTCTACTCCGACAACCTTCGTCAACTATTCTGGTTCCGCCTTACTCATCTTTTCCCTCTCGCCGTAGAATTGCTAGGATCTGGTTACACTTCTCTAACCTTCTCTATCGAACGCTTCCGTAACAATTACGCCCAATTCAAATTCGAAGGACCAAACGGTAAGTCTTCTTCTACTTCTTTAATTCTTTCTTTTTTTTTTTCAAGATTTTTATTTATTTGATTTCTGGAATGTAATTCTGTTTTCTAGGGCTTCTTCGCGATGTTAATTTCCGATTGACTCCGATCGTCCGTCCCTTGAGGATAGGCCAAATCGATCTATCTGCTTTTGTTACCATGGATTCTCAAGAATTCTCCTACATCATCTCTCAATATCATATGTTTGATTACGGTAAATTACTACTTTTTTTTCAATTTCAATTTTAGTCAATAGAGAAACCCTAAACCCTGATTATTATTTACAGTTGAAGTTATTATAACGAGCAGAGGGGTGTCATTCTCTTATTCAACTATACAAGAGACAAATATTACTCAAGAGGTATATGATTTTAGTTTTGAGAGGATGTTAATTAATCAATTGATATAAAAGTATGGTTTAATTGTTGGTAATAATTAATGTAGGATGGGCGATGCATAGTTGGGGGTGTTAGAGCACCGAATCAAGTTCAGTTCATAATTACTATGAGTCAACCAAATGCTTTCTTTCATTTTGCAAGTCAATCGAAGAGAATATGGCTCTTTAAGGAAGTTAATTCTACCAAAGGAATAATTACTGCCCCTCTTGGATTGTATGGTCGACTTGTCTCTTTCTTTTGTGATGACTCTACACAACCTATGTAATTGAATTACATATAATTCAATATTATATGTCTCTGTCTTCTTTTTTGTATAAAAATATTCACATTTGTTCAAGAGGTTGTGCATAATCTTGATGATTGAATCACATATAATTCAATATGTTTCTCTGTTTTCCTTTTTGTATAAAATATTCAAGAAGTTTAGTTGGAATTTGTTTGGTTAATAAGACTTGAACCTAGGCTTGGAGAGAGTTGGGAGAATGTTTTAATATGAGCTAACTTTTAAAATTGATATGACTTCAGTTTATATATATATAAAATACAAATAGCATAAAAGTTGAACACTCTGAATATCGGTAGTGAATATACATATGATTTTTCAATTCAATTAATGAGAATACAAAATTGTCATTTGACCTTCTTTTTCAACTTCCCTAGTAAAAAGTAATTTGAAAGTGAATACTTATTAAGCGATACATAAGCCGTACTTATATTGATTAACACAATAAGTTTAGGCATTTAATAAATATTAATAAAATATTAAATATTATACGTATTATTGTATCAAGTTTTTATTAACCAATTTTATTCCTATTTTTCAAAATAAATATAATTCAATTAATATAGTATTTTTCAAAGTCAAATATTTAATTTGTCATCTCATCTATTATAAAGAATAAAAAAACGACTTTACTATTAGATGATAAAAATGAGATTCACTACAACAAATTGGACTTTTAGTAGCCCATAAAGATAGCACATTTTAAATTGTTATATGATATTACATGAATAACTTAATTTTCTAATAAATTTAAAAAATGTTTTAAATGTGTCTCTATATTACACAAATGTATAGCCCAAATTACTTTAATATCCATTTCTATTATTTAATTGATTTATAACAAATATCTAAAAGGAGAATTGGGGATACAATTTTGGAAAGAAATGGAAAATCATTTCATGCTTTCCTTCTACGAAAATGGTCATCTACTCCTTCCAACGTGGGTTACAGTTTTTACATATAGTTCGAAGGCCGACAAATACAAACTTCTTGGACAGAATCTAGGTAGAAATTTCGAGGTTAGTATTGTATATATTTAAAATATATGAAACATTAGGTATATTAGGTATATTTTAGATATTCGATTAAATAGGCAAACAAACTAAAATGTGGTTTTGAAGGTGATACATTCTAGGGTTTATTGAGATTTCGGTGGTGAAGAAGAAAACTTTCGACTGCCGATAAAGACATACTTTTTTAGACAGAATGTGGGTAGAAATTTGGAGGTTACTAATGTATATTAATTTGGAGGTTACTAATGTATATTAGGTATATTTTAGATATTCGATTAAATAGCCAAACAAATGAACATGTAGTTTTGAATATGATACATTCTGCAGTTTATTGAGATTCACATTTAAAAAAATTCTTGCATTGTGATACATTTTAGGGCTTTAACGAAAATGTCCTATGAGTATATTTAACTTACATTATCATTTAAATACGTAACAAAAACTTTCTCTGTGTTGATTTACTATATGTCACTATGTAATATTATTGTATATAATATGGGGTATATATATACTAAATCACATAATATAACTATTATAGATTACATATATATTAAAGTACATTTATAAGGGAGTAAAATATATTTATAAAGGAAATATATGTAGTTTACTACTGTTTTAGTAGTATTTACTAATTTAAACACAAATTCTGTCGGAATTATGTATAAAGTATTATTGTATATAATATGGGATAGATTGAGGATATATTAAAATACATTTATAAAATAATCAAATACATTTATTAAGGGAAACTATGTATATATGATCATGTCGTCTACTACTGTTTTAGTAATATTTACTATATAAACATATAATTTAACACAAAATCTATAAGAATTATGTGTAAAGTATGATATAATATGAGGTATATATACTAAATTACATAACATAACTATTATACGGATTATTAAAGTACATTTTAAAGGATAACTATGTATGTGTGATCATGTATTTTACTACTGTCATTTTAGTAATATTTATTATATAAACATATAATTTAAACACAAATTCTGTTGGATGAAAATAAAGAAAAATTCGGACTCCTTACTCTACATAATTATATGTCATATTGTATATATGATGTGGTTCTATGTGTAAGGATCATCTAGGTAAAGTACAAAATTTGAAGAAAATGAAAATGAAAGTAATTGATTGTAATTTGAAGAAAATGAAAGTAATTGAGAAAGCTAACTAACCGGAAGTTGTTTATAAAACGAAATTTCGAGCAAAACTGAAGAACCAAAATGAAGAACGTTATTAATAACGGCGAAATTGATGGAAGAAACGACATAAATTGATTTATGAAGAAAACTCGCCGGCGCCAGACTTTTTTTCTCAAAATCTTCACGGGTGATGCAAAAATGGTATAATGTTATGTTTAATCATTAATTTTTTCCATATTAGAAAAGATTTGATTTTATATTGAATTAATAAAATATTTCTAATTAATTTCATTATTAAATTTATACATTAATTACTAGGCCAAAAAAGAACTTATCATTAAGGAAATTATTTTGATTTAAATTAGAAAAGTATATATAATTAATAATTATTATAGGGTTATAATTGTCCTACAAATTTACGAAAACCTAATCAAGGAAATAAATCATAATTTAGTACATTTGTGAAAATTCCTAGTAGATTTATGTCTTTTGTCTAAATCTTTAAAAAAAAAAAGGAAAACCTTGAAAATGACAAAATTATGGATAACAAACTGAAAAATATTTTGATTTATAGCAAAAACAATTTCAGCCAATTTTACCCTTTTATAGAGGAAAATTCTTATCTGATAGATGCAACGTATTTGTGTAGGTTAAAATGATATATACAATGTGTTTGCAAATCATTCAGTTTTGTAAAAATATTAAATAAATGTTTATTTTCGGAATGAATCTGATTGATTCAACATCCTATATTTATGCTTGCACTTTATACCAGATTTTCGAATTTGTAGGTTTTAAATCGAGTAATTAACAATTTATTTATATAATCCATATACATATAGTAATAGCTAATTAAGTCATATTTTTTTTTGCTATCCATAAAATGATGAATAATATAATTTCATCATTGTTTGTTTCATAAGGGTTGGTTAATATATTAACATTTTATTATATCATACATAATACATACTTTTAATATTTCTAATAACAATTTTAAATAATTTTAAATTTTTTCTTTCATACTATCATCCCCTATAATAATTGCTAACATAAATTCAATATTTTTGGATTATAGATAGTCATAAATATTTATTTTATGAGTTGAATTTAAAAGTTGAGTTGAAAGATCTCCAAAATTTGAATTTAGAATTGTATCCTTCACTCAAATCGTGCATTTGATATAATAATAACTTACGATTAAGATTTTATTTCCCCTATAATTGTGCATTTAATGATCTTTCCATAAAATAATTCATTTAACATAATAATAAATTGAAATTAAAATTGTATCTTACAACGATCTTTCCATAAAATGATTCATTTAACATAATTATAAATTGAAATTAAAATTGTATCTTACGCCTATAATTATGATGCATTTAACATCTATATGATTATTTTAAGAAAATTTTTATCATCCATAAAATCGTGATACTTGATTTATTTTCCTAAAATAATGATAAACATAATTTCAAAATTTCAAAATTATCTTGTTAATATCCTTTATATATTTTTATTGAAAGGAGAGACAAAGAGCACACACCAATTTACGTGGAAACCCGAGTACCGAGAGAAAAACGATGATTGTTTGTTGTTATTATTTTCTAATGAATAATACAATAGGTACAAGGGAAAATAAATAGAGAATACAAGGAAATAGAAAAGGAAGAGATTTAGGAAATAAGGAAAATATTCTCATAATCTTTCCATATATATTCTAGGATTCTAACAAGGAAAATATTTAGAAAATAAGAAAAGGATTCTAACACTCCCCCTCAAGTTGGGACGTAAATATCAATGAGGCCGAACTTGCTAACACAAAAGTCGAAGTTTGGTCTGAGAAGCCCCTTGGTAAGAACATCAGCAACCTGTTGACTCGAAAGGATGTACGGAATGCATATGCTCCCACTGTCAAGTCTTTCTTTGATGAAATGCCGATCAATCTCAACATGTTTAGTTCTATCATGTTGAACAGGGTTGTTAGCAATACTAATAGCGGCTTTATTATCACAGAAAAGCTTCAATGGTGTCTCACATTCCTGATGAAGATCCGATCGGACTTTCTGAAGCCAAATTTTCTCACATATTCCCAAACTCATAGCTCTGTATTCGGCCTCAGCGCTGCTCCTGGCCACAACACTTTGCTTCTTACTCCTTCAAGTTACCAGATTGTCCCAAACAAAGGTATAATAACCTGAGATAGACTTTCTGTCAACAACAGATCCTGTCCAATCCGAGTCAGTATATGCCTCAATGGTCTTTCTGTCTGTTTTTCTAAATATCAGCCCTTTACCAGGTGTTGTTTTTAAATATCTCAAAATTCGGTTGACAGCTTTCATGTGTTCCTCATAAGGAGCCTGCATAAACTGGCGGACAACACTCACAACAAAGGAAATATCAGGATGAGTATGGGATAAGTGAATTAATTTACCCACAAGGCGCTGATATTGTTTTTTATCAACTGGAACTTGATCATAAGAGTTTTCTAGTTTACAGTTGAATTCCATAGGAGTGTCAGCAGGACGACATCCCAACATATCTGTCTCGGTTAGCAAATCAAGGGTGTATTTTCTCTGAGACACAGAGATACCTTCTTTAGATCTGGCCACCTCCATTCCAAGAAAATATTTCAGATTTCCCAGATCCTTGATTTCAAATTCATCACCCATTCTCTACTTTAGTTGACAGATTTCTGTCTGATTATCTCCAGTCAAAACAATGTCATCCACATAAACTATTAGAATATCAATCTTCCCTGTCTTGGAAACCTTTACAAATATAGAGTGTCTCTAACTGTACCCTTGGGACTTGACAAAGGTAGTAAATCTATCAAACCATGCTCTGGGAGACTGTTTCAGACCATATAGGGATTTTTGGAGTTTACACACTTGCTGACAAAACTGGGCTTCAAATCCAGGTGGGGGGCTCATGTAGACTTTTTCCACAAGGTCTCCATTCAAAAAGGCATTCTTAACATCTAGCTGGTATAGAGCCCAATCTTTTTTCACAACAACAGATAACAGAACTTTAACAATATTCAACTTAGCAACCAGAGAAAAAGTTTCTGAATAGTCAATACCATAGGTTTGAGTAAATCCCTTTGCAACTAACCTTGTCTTGTGTCTGTCAAGTGCTCCATCTGCTTTGTATTTGATAGTGAACACCCATTTGCATCCCACAGACTTGTATCCCTTAGGTAGAGCACAAATCTCCCAAGTGTTATTCTTTTCGAGAGCTTTCATTTCTTCTATGACAACATTCTTCCATTCAGGACACTCTAATGCAGTGTGAATATTTTTCGGTATTGTGGTAGAGTCAAGGCTGGCAGTAAAAGCTCTGAACTGTGGTGAGAGATTCTTGTATGACACATAATTACACATGGAGTGCTTTGTGCAGGACCTTGTACCTTTCCTCAATGCAATAGGAAGGTCAAGAGAGGAATCATACCTGCTACTATTTTCAGTATGTTCAACAACAACCTCGTTTTCAATAATTCTATCCTCTCTGTCTATAATGGCCTCATCAATACTACCCTACTCACCCATATCTTCCAGAATAATTGTCTCAAACCTGTCATTCTCACATGTTTTGTTGTTAATTGAATCAGTCATACCTTGATCTCTTATTGGTTCAGAATCCTACACTGGAGCCGTCTAAACAACAAAAGACTCAACTTCCTTTCTAAGATTCCTCCTATAGTAGGTTTTCCAAGGAACTTGACTTGTTGGTAAGACTGTACTATGAGGGCTATGGTCAGGTAAGGTAACCATAGTAGGATAAGAAGACTCTACGAGAAGTATATAGTTAGACTCTTCACTCACATTCTCCCCCTAAAGTAGACTAACGGGAAAAAAAGAACGATATTCAATAAAGGTGACATCCATGGTAACAAAGTACTTACGTGAAGAAGGATGAAAGCATATATAGCCTCGTTGGTGTAGAGGATATCCAACAAACACGCAAGCCTGAGCCCTAGGAGTAAATTTAGTTTGGCTAGGACCATGGCTATGGACATAGGCAGTGCAACCTAACACCCGAAGGGGAACATCAGGGATGAGACAAGTGGAGGGATAGGATTCTTTGAGGCAATCTAACGGTGACTGGAAGTGAAGGACATGAGAAGGCATGCGGTTTATGAGATGAACTGCAGTAAGAATGACATCACCCCAAAGATAGGAAGGAAGAGAAGTGGACAACATAAGGGAACAAGCAACTTCTAAAAGGTGACGATTTTTTCGTTCGGCAACTCCATTTTGTTAGGGGGTGTAAGCACAGGAACTTTGGTGAACAATTCCTTTAGAGGATAAGAACTCGTTAAGAGAGTGGTTTTAAAACTCACGACCATTATCACTTCGCAGAATTGCAATCTTTGAATTGAATTGCGTTTCTATGGTGTGATAGAAGTCCAAGTAAGACGAGTATGGTCATCAATAAAGATCACAACATCGTTTCCCAGAGGAGGTAGTGACCTTGGATGGTCCTCAAACATCACTATGGACAAGAGTAAAAGGTCGAGTTCGCTTATAGGGTTGCGAAGGAAATGATACTCGGTGATGTTTAGCTTTTATGCATACATCACAAGATAAGGAAGAAACATCAACTTTAAAGAAAAGATGAGGAAATAGGTATTTCGTATATTTAAAGTTAGGATGACCTAAACGGAAATGCCACTACATAAGGTCTTTTTCAGAGGTTGTAAAGTAGGATGATAAAAGACTGGTCCTAGAAATACTACTAGAGGGGGCATCATCATTAAGTAAGTAAAGACCCCTATTGTGTCGGGCAGTGCCAATCATCTTCCCCAAGCTCAAGTCTAGAAAAGAAACAGAATCAGGTAAGAATGTTACTTTGCAGTTTAGTTCACGAGTAATCTTGCTAATCGACAGAAGATTATATGAAATTTGTGGCACATGCAACACATTGTGTAATGAGAACCCGTCAAAGAGAAATCTGCCCTTTCCCGACAATGGGAGCCAAGGAGCCATCAACAATTTTTATCTTCTCATTTTCAGCACACTGAATGTAGGACACAAAGTGTTCAGAGGAACCGGTTAAATGATCAGTGGCACCTGAGTCCAAGATCCAAGGATTCTTTCCATCAATACTAATGAGACTAAAGGATTGAGGTATACCTGACTGCACAATAGCTCCAAGTGTGGTAGGACTAGCATTCTTACTCACGAAGAAGATAAAATAGGGAACAAGGTTACCAGATTCTTAGAATACATCGGTACAAGAGTGTTGGATGTCGTCCCTAGGGTAGCCTCAATTGCTGCAATCTGTTGTCGCAGCCCTTCCAGTTGTTGCTGAGTTATTCCTGATGAGGAAGCTTGCACGATAGGGTTGGAATGTGTCGAAAATTCACCAACCTGAAATGTTGAGTGAATTTGGGAATTCTTATCATAAGGATAATAAATAAAGTAATTGGGTGGCATGACATATAAATTTGACTGCAGAAGTGGTGATCACCGTTCAGAATTAGGTGACAGAACACGAATCGACGCGTGGGGAACACTACATGCAGCGGATGAAGAGGAGGGTGGCACGGTTGGATTGGCCGGCGGCGTCTGAGCACGATGGACTGACGCGTGTAGCTTGGCGGTGCGTGGACGAGTTCTGGCAGAGCGGACGATGCGAATATCTATCGAATTATGTTTCCTGGCATTTTCTGAAGGCGGCGGAGCATTGATCCGAGCATCGACAGCGACAGCGACAGCGACAGTAAAACTAGCTGTTGTTTCCTTTATGTGATTTCCATCACTGGTTGTGTTTTCTAGGGTGTGTTCAATGTCTCGCTCTGATACCATATTGAAAGGAGAGACATAGCACACACCAGTTTACATGGAAACCCGAGAACCGGGAGAAAATCCACGATTGTTTGTTGTTATTATTTTCTAATGAATAATACAATAGGTACAAGGGAGAATAAATCATACAAGAGAATAAAAAAGGAAGAGATTTAGGAAATAAGGAAAATATTCCCATAATCTTTCCATAAACATTTTAGGATTCTAACAAGGAAAATATTTAGAAAATAAGGTAAGGATTCCAACAATTTTCCATAATTGTTATTTAAAAATTGATTTTAAATTAAATTTTCAAAACGACCTAACAATACTAAAATTTAAGTTCATAACTCATAACCTACCAAAAACCATGGATAGAAATCTAATTCTAATAGACTATGTTGTAAATATCGGTCTATCACGGATAGATCACAAAAGTCTATAAAGCACTTGTAAACTTTGTGATATTTTCAATTTCTTAAAATGTTGCTATATACTCAGTTATTAGTTCCAATAAAACAAAAATACTATTTAAACCTTGATACATAAAATAGGAGAAAAAAAAATGAGAAGAGAGGAAACAAATTTTCAAAGTATATGTAAATTTTAGATATTAAATAAAAAAAATATGTAAGTTGAATTTTAATTGAATTTTAATTAGTAAGATTATGGATGTTAAAAACAAATTTTTTATTTTTTTAAAGTTGATTTATAATCTTTTGATTTCTTTAAATTTAACATCATGAGATGATTTGAGTTCAAATTTATAAATATACAAGTTTTCTAAAAAAATGGATCATAATTTTTTTTATTTAAATATTGTCGGTTTAAAAAAAGAATCTTAATACAAATTCTAAAGGTTAATTTTCATAAACATAAAGCAAAATAGTTACAGTCCGAATCAAGACGGCAACTAAAGGATTATAATGACGTCAAATAATCTGATTAAAATTGAAGAAACTACTAGTTCATTTGAAAATTTCTTTGAGAAATTGAAGACGATTTGAAATAACTTGAATATGAAGTAAAGGCATGCGAAATTCTTCCAAAAGCAGTGCAAAGTAAAGCGGCCGAATAAGAGGAAGAGATTTGGAACAATCACGGAATGCCCAATGTGCTTCTGAAGAAATCTTTTAAGAACATAAACAGATGGTTTCTAATGGATTTCAAACTTTCGTTAGGGTTTCGAACGAAAGAATGAAATAAGCGGCCGAAGTCCAAGAAAAAATTGATCATTTGCAGATATTTAAAATTTTGCACGCATGAGGTGGAGCTTTACATTAATGGCAATTTTTCTATTTTTTATGTTTTGGGGGGAAAATTATTTTTTCATAGATTTAAATTGTATGTAGCATATGTTATTTAATTACAGGGTATTTGAGTTTTAGGTGAACAATTGTATTTTTTAGATTAGATAGGGGCATTTGAGAGATTGTTTTGTTTATTAATTTTTCAAATTTGTATGTTTTGTTATTCTAACAATTTAAAATTATTTTTGCCATTTTTCTAAAGTAAAACTCATAATTTGTTATTTTAGTTGACAACCCAATTTTTTTTAGATTGAATTGAATTGTGTTAAAATGTCGACGTTAACTTTAGACCCCAAACACAAGTGTATGGACATTAATGGAGATAACATCGAAATGAATTCAAGTTTGAAGATGTGATGTTGGTTTAAGAAAATTAACTACACTGATAAAAGGTGGTTTTTTAAAATAAAAAAAATCGGTAGGTTCAATGCTATGTCTATCCATTGGATGACTTCTTGAGAATTTATCTATGAATGAATCTAAAACCGATGTTGATTTGAGAAGACGATCTTTACTCTCATTAGTTACCTAGTAATGTAACCAAGGTATTCATATTGAGAATATTGAAGATAGTTACTTAGATGAATATAATAGGGTTGATACGACGAACATATAGATTTTAATGGTGGATACATCTCATTAGTCGATGATCCTTATCTTAAAGATGGATAATAACCATTTGGTGGAAAAGTAATTGCCTTGATCATAGTCTTATTACATTTTATGCCGTCACTTTCATTCCTAAATTTAGATATGTATGGATAACATATGAAGAAAACAAAACGGCATGTTGACAATGTTTTAAAGATATGTTTGCCATAGTATTTCAATAGTGAATCCATATTAATGTGGTAGTATATCAACAAATTTGTTGAACTATCACAAATATATTAACAAAACAATAGATTTTAGAAAGAAAAAAAAAGTGATGTTACTATCTCTATTGGTTACTTGATGTATGGATATTTTGGCAATACTTTGCAAAACGTTGTAATGTTCTCTAGTGACTTGCGTAACTATAATATTAGATATAATCAAGACCATACAAAATGAAATTCCCCTAATGAATTTTCAAATCCTTAGAAATCTCTAGAATTCAATCGAAACTCTACACTAATAACATCTCCACCTTTGATGGCTCACCCTTATAGTCTGATAGAACACTGATGTAGTGTTTCTATTATATTGATAATTCAAACACAACTTACAATATAAAACAAATCGTGAACCTCAGAGAATGAGTCACGTTACAGTTAATTCACAGTCAACAAACAAAGTAAACCTCCTAATCCAAAATACCAAAAACAACACACAAAACAAAATACTAAAAACCAAACCAGAAAACAGAACACCAACCTTCTGCTTCCCCTGTCTTTCAAGGAGTATTGCAAACCTCTTTTACTTCCAAAAATTGCCTTCTCCATTCCCCTTCTCATCGATTTAACTCCCTCTTCCTAGTAACTGTCTTCCAAGTAACTGTAACTCCATCTTTCCTCTCTTAACTTCCACTTTTAATTTTTAATTAACTGTTGGTACCTCACTGATTTATTTTTCTTTCTTCTATTATAAGTAAATAACAGTGGTGGTCTAACACTACTCTCCTCCTCCAAATCCATTTTGTCCTCAAGGTGGAAGTCAGCGAATTGTTGTTGAAAATCAATGCATAGTTCCCATGTAGCTTCATGTGGCGGCAACCCCTTCCAGCCAATTAAGACTTCCCAATCCTTCGTATTTGGATTCTTCCGATAACCATATACTTCTTCCGGTAATGTCATCCATTCGTGATTTTCATTTAAGTAAGGCACTATTTGATGCACCTGCATATGATCACCTACCACCTTCTTCAATTGAGACACATGAAATACGAGGTGAATTGCAGCAGTGGATGGAAGTTCGAGTTTATAAGCTACTGCTTCGATTTTCTCAATAATTTTGTATGGCCCGAAATATTTAGGAGATAACTTCTCATTACTTTTCTTTCTTAAAGAAGTTTGTCTGTATGGTCTAAGTTGTGAGGAAACCAGATCTCCCACTCCAAACTCTACATCCCTTCTCTTTAAATCGGCAAACCGTTTCATGTGTTCTTGCGCAATGCTGAGATGTTTCTTCAAGACTCCCAAAACAATATCTCTATCCTTCAGCTGCTAATCTAAAGTGGAATTAGGCATTTCCATATCACCATAATATATTAATGGTGGTGGTAGTCATCCCTACACTGCTTGGAAAGGAGTCATACCAAGTGAGCTGTGACATGTTGTGTTATACCAAAACTCTGCCCAATGTAGCCAATTGGTCCACTCTTTCAGTCTTTCTCCACAAAAAGAGAGAAGATATGCTTCCACCCCTCTATTAACAACTTCAGTCTGTCCATTTGCTTGTTGATGATAAGCTGAACTTCTGTGGAGTTTAGTACCAGCCAGTTGAAACAACTCGTTCCAGAAATTGCTGATAAATACCCTATCCCGATCAGACAAAATAGATCGTGGATATCCATGTAACTTTACCACCTCTTTGACAAAAATTGCAGCCATTGATTTAGCTGTATATGTTTGATGGTCAGAAAGTGAGCATATTTACTTAGTCTATCCACCACCACAAAGATAACTTCATGTTCAGCAGCCTTAGGTAACCCATCTATAAAATCCATAGAAATATCACTCCATATAGTATCAGGAATTTCTAATGGCATCAGTAACCCTGCTGGTGAAAGAGCCAATCTTTTATTTCTTTGACAAATCAAACATTCCGCATAATATTTTTTTATGTCACTCTCATTCCATCCCAATATAATTCTCCCGTGATTTGCTTATATGTTCTCGAAAATCCAAAATGTCCTCCAAACACCGAATCATGGTATGTATGCAAAATAGTGGGTAATAGAGATGAAGTTTTAGAAATAACTAACCTTCCCTTGAATTGCAACACACCTTGACGTACCGAAAAATTTGGAATATCATATTGGTGCTTCTCCACATTGCTTTTGATCTCCTTCAATTTCGGATCACGGTCTATCTCTTCTTGAATAATTGTTAAATCAATCAAAGCTAGTGTTGATATATGATTAAGATGAACCATTGGAGGTACTCTAGAAAGAGCATCAGCCGCCTTATTCTCCAAACCCGGTTTATACATCACTTCAAACGAATATCCCAATAATTTCGCTAACCACTTCTAGTATTGTCGTTGTATCACTTGTTGCTATAGTAGAAATTTCAATGACCTTTGATCTGTTTTTACTAAAAATTTCATGTCCAACAAATATGGCCGCCACCTTTGAACTGTAAATACCAAGGCAATCAACTCTCTTTCACAAACTGACCGCGATCTACCTCTCATACTCAAAGTTCGACTGAAGCAAGCAATAGATTTCTTAGCTTGTGTTAAGACTGCCCCAACTCCATACCCCGAAACATCCGTTTCGATTTTGAATGGCAAACTAAAATCAGGCATAGCCAATACTGGCAAAGTCATCATTGCCCTCTTCAATTTTTCAAAGGAAATTTCAGCTTCGACACTCCATTTATAGGCACCCGCTTTCAATAACTGAATTAATGGCCCGACAATATTACCATAATTTTGGACAAATCTTCTATAATAACCAGTCAAGCCTAGAAACACTCGCACCTCTTGTACATTAGTTAGAATTGGCCATTCCCTAAGTCAAGCCTATAAATACTCGCATCTCTCGTACATTAGTTAGAATTGGTCATTCCCTAATAGCTCGTATTTTCTCAGGATCAACTTCCATGCCCTTCTCTAAAATAATGTGCCCCAAATACCTTATCCGTGCCTTGACAAAACTGCATTTTCCAAGATGCCATAAAGTTCATTTGCTCGAAGAATGTCCAGCACCACTTCTAAATGTTGGCAGTGTTCTTCCAATCCTCTACTGTACACTAATATGTCATCAAAGAAAACCAACACAAAACTCCTCATTACGGCCTGAAGATGGAATTCATTAATGCTTGGAAGGTTGAAGAAGCATTGGGGAGCCCAAATGACATAACTAAGAACTCTTAATGCCCTCCATGAGTTCTAAAAGTTGTCTTCTCCACATCTTCTTGATTCATCCGAATTTGATGATATCCCGCTTTGAGATCAATCTTTGAAAACATATTAGCTCCATTAAGTTCATCAAAGAGCATCAAAGAGCTCTTCAATAACTGAAATATGAAATTTATCAGGAATTGTGACATTGTTCAATGCTCTATAATCAACACAAAAATGCCAACTCCCATCTTTCTTTCTTACCAATAACACGGGACTGGAATATGGACTGGTACTTGGCCGAATAATTCCTAAAGCCAACATCTCATCCACCAATCGTTCCATTTCCTCTTTATGTTGGTGTGCTTATCTATATGGCCACACGTTTACTGGATCCGTTCCTTATTTGAGATGATGTTCAATCCCACGTTGTGGTGGTAGTGTCTCGGGCCATCTGAACACATCATCGAACTTAGTTAACAAAGGGGGCAGTAAGTTTTCGACTGTGAGTTTCGTCTCTTCATCATACAACTCTTATACAGTTAAACGACTGTGTAAGGCTCGACACTCTATTAAATATCCCTGATCTTCATTATCCCAAGTCTTCATCATATGCTTCAAACTAACCCTTGTCTTCGTTAAGCTAGGATCACTCTTCCCATCATACTGAAAAGTCATAATTAACTTCCTCCAATCCACTTCGGTAACACCTAAAGAATGCAACCATTGCATTCCAAGAATCACATTCACCCCTCCTAATTCCAAGGGCAAGAAACTGTCAATAATCTTCCAATCACCAATCAAAACTTCCACTTTGCCGCACACACCTTTTCCTTTAATAGCCATAATTTGTAGTTGCTTTCAAAGGAAGATTTAATGCAGTCACCAATTTCTCAGAGATGAAATTGTGAGTAGCCACATAGTCAATTAACACTACGACATCCTCGTTCTTCACTTTTCCCTCACTTTCATGGTTCCAAGGTTGTTTAATCTCACCACTGAGTTGATAGATAACTCAATGATGATGAGATTTTCAACAGCTCCTACCTCCATTGGTTTATCCTCCAATTCCTCATCATATGGATCATCTTCAACGATTTCTAATTCTTCCCCATTGTCGTACACAACTAGCATTCTCAATTCCTTATGTTCTTTCGCTTTACAACGATGCCCAGCATAGTATTTCTCTTCACATCTAAAGCATAATCCTTTCTCTCTCCGGGATTGAAATTCAGCATCAGACAATCGTTTTGTTGGCCCTTCCCTTTGGTTCTCTCCCGGCGTAACCCCTTTCCACATTACCGTTCTAATAGGTGTATTTCCCCCAGGTTGTATATTTGTATTGTTGTTGTTGGAAATTTCCTTGATTTTAAGAAAATTATACTGAATCTTATTCCCATATATGCTAACCAACCCAGCCTCTTTGCGAACCATCTCTCTGTGTTCTATTTTTAATGCCAATTTCATCATTGCAGCCAAACCCTTAGGTTCCAAAATAAATAATTCCATTTTCAGCCATGGGTAAAGCCCATTCATAAAAGTTTCTTCTAATACAATTGTCTGTATAAAGGCCACAGGAGCTAAAAATTTATCAAATTGATTGCGATATTCTTCCACTGTGGATTCCTGTTTAATAGTAAAAAATCGGCCCACCAAAGATCCATCTCTTATCGTTCGAAAACGAGTTAACATCTTCTGTTTTAGATCAGCCCAATCCTTAAAAGCCTCACGTTCCTCCTGAGAACGATACCAATCTAAAGTCGGTCCATCGAAATTGATAATTGCCACAGACAACTTTTCTAAATCAGTCAAGCTATGTATTTTGAAGAATCGATCCGCTCGAAATAACCAAGAATCCGGATTCGTGCCATTGAATACCGATATTTCAACTTTCTTAAACTTACTCCGATGAGTCAATTTTTCATCGTCACTCTTAGGGTGCAACTTCAATTCATCGCTGAATTCATCTAATATATTTTCATTTTTCTTCTCTCTACTCACAGACGCTTCATCTTCCTTCGATGTCAAAGTCTTATCTCGAATAATACCTTCAAGATATTTCACAACCATCTGCTGCTGTTGTTGTTGTTGCTTTGCTATCGTCGCATTCAAGTTCTCAATGTTCTTCGAAATCAAAGTTAAATTTTCCTCCATCGTAGGTATTTTTTTTAAACTCTGTTTGCATTTCCATAAATTCCTGCTCAAGAAGTTCCAAACGTTCTTCTCCTGTTTTCACCATCTTTTTCGAATGCCCAGGTTTTAGTGCTCTAATACCAATTGATAGAACACCGATGTAGTGTTCTATTATATTGATAATTCAAACACAACTTACAATATAAAACAAATCGTGAACCTCAGAGAATGAGTCACGTTACAATTAATTCACAGTCAACAAGCAAAGTAAACCTCCTAATCCAAAATACCAAAAACAACACACAAAACAAAATACTAAAAACCAAACCAGAACACAGAACACCAGCCTTCTGCTTCCCCTGTCTTTCAAGGAGTATTGCAGACCTCTTTTACTTCCAAAAATTGCCTTCTCCATTCCCCTTCTCATCGATTTAACTCCCTCTTCCCAATAATTCCAAGTAACTGTAACCCCTTCTTTTCTCTCTTAACTTCCTCTTTTAATTTTAATTAACTGTTGGTACCTCATGTGATTTATTTTTCTTTCGTGGTGGTCTAACATAGTCTTAGTCAACTAATTCACTCATAGAAAAAGAAATCACCATTCTTTCATGTTCTATCTGTACAAATCTCTTCTATAAACCTCAAGAAAAAAAAAACTTTATTACGTATAATTTCATCATATTACCCCACAAAATATATTTTCCAAATCAAACTATAAAATTTACATGAAGCTGATCATACTCCAAAAAGGTTTTTGTTCTAATCATTGTTCTTATCACAATGAAAAATCAGGTACCAGCTGCTTTCTTAAACCACAACCACTCTCGAGTTGGTCTCAAAATTTGTTTCAGTAAAGCCATTTTAGGAACATTCCAGTGTTCTACATGCCTGAAATTTTTCCATCAAGAAGAGTTGGAACCAAAAGGAGATTTTATCAAAAGAAGATCCACAAACAAAAGGGTTTAGAGTGTTCTTACCTGCATACTTTTCCAGATCTTGCATCAAAGTAATACTCTGTATATCCAGTTGCTGCAATATTTGTGAAAGTCAATTTTAATGATATAAAAATAACTTGTAAAAGTGTAACCAAACATCCAATTGATTTTGAATTATTAAAACTATGTTTTAGAGTTTTTCTCAAACATACTCTTTTGAGACGGCCGTTTAATATGTCAAGAGTACTTTCTATAACAATTTCAAAAGTCATTACAAAACTTCAAAGAGGAAAACTTAATTACACTCATTCTTTTTCGAAATCGATTGTACCAATTTGGATAGTTTAACTAATACACAAGATAGCCTATCCGATTAATTAAGTTTTTCACTCAAATAAACACCCTTCAAAGGAATTTTCCAAACTTTCTCTAATGCATAGCACAGATTAAATGTACCAGATAGAATTGGTCTCCACGGAAACGACAAGATACAACTGAACTTCCAATGTCCAATGCCCTTATCCTGTATTCAGACCAAACAACAAACAATTCAACACTAACTTAAGTAAACAAAAAAAATAGCACTAGAGAGTAAACTTACCTCAAAACCCTCCCATTTGGTAAGTTTCATGTTTGACTTATCCACAAGAGATCCGAAATTTGTACAGTTTCTTTTAAATCGGCGAAGCCCTTTGAAAGAACCAGCCGGATCAGCAAATTCACATTGCTCTTCATAAGCCTGAAGAGTAAGGTTTCCTGTGATCATCACCATTCACTGAATACACTAATAAACAAAAGTTGCAAAAACTGTCACAAGTTCTACAATTAAACATCAAAAGCTAATATAAATCTAACACTTCTTAAGACCAAATCGCCCTAAGCTTAAAATCGATCAATTGACATGTTTTAAAGTTTAAGCACTAAATTGATGTAAATGTCTAAACTTGTAATTTAACCAATATATAAATATAACCACATCGGTCTTTAAACTTTCATAATTCCACCTAATATCTACCTAAACTTTCATAGTTCCTTATAAGCCCACGTTAGGAAGTTAATATACGTACTTGAGTTCATGTGTTCTGTCTATTACAAACAATATTGGGGACAAAATAATTATTTGTTAGAAGTAAAACACTATTACTAGAGAGAAAAGCTTTTCGGGCATTGTCCCCTAATTTTCTGTACTTTGTTGTCTGTAGCTAGAGTCAAAATCGTTAAAACTAAAAAGCTTTTCGGGGTATTGTCTCCTAATTTTCTGTACTTTGTTGTCCGTAGCACCACTTAATGAATTCAAGGAATTCCAACAAAGTTAGTAGTTTGGAAAAATTTTGAATCGGATATGAAGAGGAAATTCCCAGCTTGCACAGCTATATTCACTTCAAAAAAAAAATGAATTTGGCCTCCATAGTATTAAACGCTTCACTATAGTTCCTATGAGTTTAAATTTAGTTTCTATTTGAATAATTGACTTTAGCGTATTAGAGTTTGTGGGTGTTTGATTTAACTTTCTATGTGTTTAATTTTGAAAATAAGTCAGTTATAAGGGTGTAAAATACAATTTTGAAATTTTTGATGGTTTAAACAAAAATGATTTAATAAAAGCAAGAAAAAGAAGCAACAATGTTAACTACAAACTAAATAAGTTTGATGATCACTCCAACTCGACACTAGTAATTTTGATTTCCCATCTCCAAACTTCAACAACTTCTCCAAACGAGCAAACTAAGTAATAACTGACTAAAAACAATTTCAATTCAACCAAACAATCTTCATTTCAAAAGAACGTCAGAACCCAAAAATTTCCAGATTAAAAAATAAATAAATAAAGAATCCCGAACCTGTGACGAAGTAGGACCGCCGAAAATCCTCCTTAATCGTTTCAACGATAAGCGGGCGAGGAATTGAACCGGACACATCCGTAGTGAGCTCCTGAGCCCTAAGGGGAGTTTGAACATCCGACGGTGGGCGGAGAAATGAAGCGGCGATCCCCAAGAGCTCGGAGCCATACCAGGCGACCTTCAGCACCGCATTCTCGGGCTTGGATTCTTGATTGTTGGGGGAATCGGTAGTGGGATTGTTCCCCTGGCAGTGGATTCTGCAGATTCTGAGAGAGGGATTAGGTCGAATGGAGTTGAGAGAGGTATGGAGAGATGATTGTGGTTGAAAAGAGACGATGGTGGCCATTGGAAGTTAGAAACATGGAGTCACCGAGAAAGATGGTTTTGGGCGTTGGAATGATTTTGGAGCTTTGGCCCGCCTAAACGAATGGCAACCACCAGAAACGGTAAAATATCTAACTTTTTATTTGTTTCCCTTTCACAATTTATATTTTTTTTCTTTTTTAAAAATTAAATTTATAAACGTCAATCTCCAAACTTAAAATATGTAACGGATGTAACACAGAGATATGTATGATTATTATCTTAAAAGATCATATGTAATTCGCTAATAACCGTTCCGCTCGACTATGAGGACAAGAGATCTTGGATTCAAATTTATTTGTTTCCAGTTTATACTTTATATTGAAAAAAATGTATGGTTCTTTGTATCATTTCATATGAAGTCTTTGTTATGAATACACATCTATATTGTCCACTTTATTTCATATTCTACGTATCAAATTGCCTTTTGCTTTACTCCTCTGTTTTTCATAATTATTTTTAAAAAGTTTTGACTAAAACCTGAAGATTTTGGTTTAATAAAACGAGAGTGGAAGAAAAGCTACAGCTAGATACAAAAATTTTATTCAATTAGATTTTAATAATTTATTTTTAAAGTGTAAAGTTGTTTACATCAAATCAAGAAAGTTCGTAGGTTGAGATGGTATAGTTGTTTAACATGATTTCTTGTGTTGTTTATAAATATCTTACAATAAAGCACGTACCACGACAAACCATAAAAACAATATCTTTAAAAGCAAAAAGAGGTGAATGGAGGAGGCATTCCTTGATCGTCAACCCCACCCTTAACATTTTATTATAGTTAAACTGTCTCTATTTAAGTGAAGCTTCATCTTTTTGGGTCAGTTTGTGTAGTGGTAAAGACATTCTAATAACAATATTTTGAAAGATGTAACAAAGTTATATAAATCAATTTGAAACTTGTACAGAAGGTTGTAAAATCTCTTCTTTTTTTTTTTATACATATAAAAAAAATAGGTGAAATGATTAAACTCAGCCAAAATGCCAGTTACATTTACAACAGCAACAAAAATAAAGAAGGCTTTGGTACAAAAAGGAACTGTAGCTAATTGATCAAAAGCAAAATAACAACTTGCTTTGTCTACTCTAATTTGAGAGAGGAGTCCACTTGAGAAAAAAAGGATGCTACGGCTATGAAGCTTTTGCTTATTGTTTCTCTCTCTCTGCAAAAGGGAGCTCATGTTCAGCATATCATTTCAATGGCAGCTGGTAGAATATGGAATTTCCTTGGAAGAAACCCCAAGTGTTCCCCATCAGATTGAACATATATGCTGCCGCTGCAAGAAACTTCTTCCACTTCGATTGAACGAACGCTGCTTGAACAACAAAACGATAAACTGATGATAGTTGCATTGCAGACGAACAAACCCAGAAGCAGTAATAGGAAGTTTTGATTGAGAAAAGGACATCATTGCCAAACAATGAATTTTAATGATGTGGAGCTGAAATGTGAAATCATGCTCAATCATATGTTCAACCATGGAAGAGTTACATTGATATCGATCAAACATTTTGAATTGAGTTCATCAACGTTAACAAAGATTTAACAAGGAAAAAAGGATAATCATATAAGTTTTCTAATTTTGGTTGAGAATACATCAGAATGTCAGATGTCAGAAGGTTTAACAATATTACTTTTCTTATGGCTTCTCTGCTAGGTAAATAAAGCATCTCCATATAAGTTTGAGTGTAAGTTTTTCTCAAGCAAAAACTTGACAGAAATGAAAATCACAATTCTCCATGCAAATCCAGTTCAATTCTAGTTTCTTCACCTCTACTTCCACAAGTCTCCAGCATAAAACAGACGTTGGAGAGAGAAAATTGAAATACAAAATGGAAAATCTAGGCACATTATAATTTTTAAAGAGATGACTAACCTTCTTGATGTTACGTTTTTCACCGTCAAATGTGTCCCATTATATATTTTATGTAAATTCAGAATAAAGTCATACCACTTGAAATCCTGAAGAATTACTACCTGCAAAGAAAGCAGAGGGAAAGCATCACATAGTTAAGGAGACAAGGAAGGAAAAAGTGATCAAATAAAATTGCACAGAAACGAATTATACCTCTAGACTCCCGTTGGAAGGATCGGCATTTGGCACAATTTTCATACCACCGCCAAAGTATTTAGCATTTCCAATGCATAGAGCAGTTACTTGTGGATACAGCTCCCATTCACCATCATCAACCTGTAAGTTATGGCATTCTACATAGATGAAATTAAATAAAGATGGTAAAAATGCAGTCATCGCCCCCTCCAAAATGGTCTACATTTTGAAACCACCTTGAGGCTGATAGGATCGGTATTAGGGGTTATTAGGGTATTAAGGGCATAACAATAAATAGTTAGGGAGTGGGTTATACTTGGTTATAAATAGAGGGATAGGGGAATGGAGAAGCGAAGCAATATTTGGGTTTTAGGGCTTGAGATTGTGATCTCAAGAAGGGAAGGTCCAAGTACCTCGAATACCTTGACTTATTGTTTATTTCTATTATCTTTTATATTCAATATATCCGGGTTCTATCAAAGGCACCACACCACAATTATTCCATAAAATAAATTAAAAATTCTTGAGTTTCTTTCTATATGCTGACCTTAATCTTAAAATCTCTATTTTGGTGTCCCATAAAGCCTTGCAAAGCACCAATCACATAGCACAAGTTTCCAAATTTCTTGTATCTAGCAGCATAAAAACCAGCTTTTGCACTCCTGCAAAAAGATCCATGCAATAAGATAATTAGATGTCCTGAATTAGCATAGTTTGTCGGTTAGCATCAATGATACTGTTTAGATTAACCTTACAAATGAATGTCTGCAACATTTGCAAAGTAATGATTCTCCCCATTATCTTCATTGACAACTCCAACATCAATTCGGGTCCTCAACCCTGCAGAATATCTTACATGAACTACCACTGGTAATGCAATGTTTGTGTGAACAAACAGAGCCATTTACAGTACTTCATCGACAGAAAAATTAGAGGGGAAGACAAAAGAGTGAAACAAGGATACCTTTGGCTATACGGTCCACAGCTTCAAAAGGATTGTTATTCCTAATTAAAAGAATGTTAACCAAGTTTGCTTAACCCCATGGAGGAAGTGATAATTGAAAGTCTCACATCGTATAAAAACACAATGCAGTAATGTTCACTTACCAACCAAATGTTCTAGCAAAGTCCGAACCTGTCCCCAAGGGAATAATCTGCAAGTAGGCACAATAATATATGTAATCCAACAATTCAATAGCATAAATTCATGAAAATAATCTGAACAAGTTACAGACTGATAAACCAGCAGCTAGTAGATAATGGAAATAAGCAACTTAAGATAGTAACAATGAAGGAATCTCTTACACCAAGTGCTGTTGATTTACGCGCTTCTCCATCATTATTAACAATAGGCTTTCCGGCCCAAAAGAAGCCATTAACCACCTGTCAATCAGAACAGATTAATCCCCTCATGCATCAAGTTAAACGTATACAACCAAACATCAATCCTAGAAAATTTCATTAAAAGTTGTAAAATGCTTGCTTATATCTAATGGGCAATACAGGAGGGTTGCTTGAATCAAAGGCAAGTTAAAAGTTACTTTTAGAGAAAACAGACCTTGGTAACTAATCATTATTAAGTACTAAGTAGGAGAAGAAGAAGACATACTCAAGCTACACTAATGGTTAGATGTTACCACTGAAATCTCAGGGCTCAAAAACTATGGATAGATACAAACAATAGCTTCAAAAAGTTTGGAGGTGTTCAAGAGAAACAAAAAGAAATGCTGTTCATATACCAATCGAGCAATCACATCATTCAACTTGGGCATGCAAGCAGTTTGGCTTGGTTTACTGGCTTAAACCAAAAATGACTAAAAAGAAAAGGTAAAACCAAGCCTGCGCCAAGCATTGAAAACTGAACTAATAGAAATGAGTCTTATCATACCTCATGAAAAGTTCCATCTCCTCCTACAGCAATCACAGCATCAGCACCTTCCCGAATTGCCTATAAGTCATTAAGTCAACAAAAAGATTGATAGTAACTATCTGAAGTTCCATAAAAAACAAATCCAGACAGACCTCCCTCGTTATATCAATGGCATGGCAAGGACCTGACGTCAGAGATTCACATATCTGTTCACAAAAGTGAACTGTTTAGTTAGTTCATAGATAAATTTCAAGCTACACAAATTAGTGCAGACGGAACTATTCACTTATATACTCCATTGTAATATGATAAGGAGCTATTACGATTTTTTGGGCTCAACGATATTTGGAAAAAAAAATCAAAATAACAAAAAGAATCAATGAAGATACGGATCATTAGCCAGTTTGAAATTTTAATAAAAGTAAATAATAGATCCTTTAAAGGAACAAGAAGTCAGATCTATGAAAAATGTACAAATGAGATACAAATATGCTGACGATAATATAAGGAACTTTCTTCTTATTATATGTTTATTATTTTCTCAAAATAAGAAATATTCTAACATTTCATCGATGAGATAGAATATACATGGAAGTAGCAAACCCTAGCCTTAGGATGCTACAAAATTACCAATTGCCTAAACGAGTGCTCCGTGTAGTCATGAAAATAAGAAAAAATTGTACACCAAGAGAGAACCTAAAAGGATATATTATCCACAGATTTGTCAAAAAGGTTTTCCTCTGTCATTGAAGATGCAACCCCCTTAGATTAATGCAATAGTACACTGGCGGGTTTAATTAGAACCGCATGGTTATTCAATTAAAATGGTGGGTCGTTGGACAATCTTTGTGGGAGTTGTACGTAAAGAACGGAATAGTTGATAAAAAATAAAACTAAATTTTACACTCTAAGCTCAAGCAAGCACATATTTGTGATCCTTTTTAAAATTTTGGCAATACTCTCCTTTCGTCAATGCCAAGGCTAGTTGTCATTATGTTTGAAGGGAGAACAATTATAGGTATCCTTATTTACTTAAAATTCTCTAGAGAGATCATATAACCTATCAGGTATGATCAATTCAAGAAGGGCACAATCATAACCAACAAAGGAAGTTATAACTTCCTAACACACCAAATTCTAATAACTGCTAACAATCCTAATAATAAAAACTGTCCTAGCTGCTAGTGACAAACATACTTCTTTTGTCCCTTCTGGCACAAACATTCACAATGGGAGGTTTAACAAGCAAGTTCAATTATTTTAATAAACAGGCCAACAAATAGAAAGAAAAATATGGAAAACTCCTAAAAAACAGGTATTCAAATTCCAAACATGTTAACTATGTTAGAAAATAGCTCCACCCAAAGTCTTTGAATCTAGTATTTCTTTTGCAAAATCAGTTCCTCCAATAAGCTCCATAAATATAACTCAATATGCTAGATTTACTTCAATGGAGATAGCGAAGTTGAGCCTAGGAACACAATTAAACTCATACGCACAATTCCCCACAGATAACAAGAGAAAAAATTCTCACATTATAATGTTCACCAAGCCGAGTGCGTAGATATGGAACGAGCTTCTTCCATTGCTTCGCCGTCTTACCATTTGCACCTGCATAAGGGCTAAAACATGATCAAATCCATGACTAGAAATCACCCATTGGCCAATACCACAAGAACTAGAAAACCCCACAAAAATTACAATCTCCAATGAAGTTCCAATAAACTCAAAGCATTGAAATCTTCAATTACGACACAAATACAAAAAAACCCACATCCTAAATTTCCCATATCTCAACTAAATTCCTCTTCCTATAAAAAAAACAGAAAATTAAGTGACGAGAAACGAACCGCGGGGATTAACAACAAAAACAAGATCGCGACGGCCAGAAGAGGAAGAGAAAGAAGACGACCCACGATGAAAAGTTGACCGATCGACATAGAGATCGGGCGCAATGGGCTGTTCGGCCATTGTGATAAAGGGTTTTGTCGCCATGGAAGGTCCCAATGCTAAGTGATAGCAAAGGGAAACAACAACCATCTTCTTAATCGCTGAAATTTCCTTGTCCGATAGATTAGGAAATTATAGAGTATGATTTGGGGGAAAAAATAATAATCGTAAAAGAAGGAAATGGATAATGACATTAAGGTGATGATTATTAAAACTTCACATTGACATTAACGCAGTTGCTTAATGAAAAGATTCAAAATTTCACGGTCTTTTTCAAGATTTGCGGCAATTCATGTCCATTTGATCTCCGTAAATCAGAATTTCTTTGCTGGGTGCCGTTTGATTCCCCATTATTTTCAAGGAGAAAACTGTAGATTTGGATAATATGTTTGGTATTAACTCTTGTGTTTCCAAAACCATATTTTAGAGCTTAGCAATGGTGAAAGTGAAGATTTATTTATTTATTTTAGAGAAAACGAGCTTAAAACCATTTTTTTCAAAGAGTTCGTATCTCTTCATATCAACAACAAAAAAAAAACATGGATGAATTAAAATCACATCCAAAATAAAAACTATTACTTATACCAATAAGGCGTAGCTTCTATGCTATTTGGGAACAATGAACCAAATTCATGGTCTACATTAAGAGCTATTCAAAATTTGATGTTAGTTAACCTAGATTCATATTAGTGAGTAAAAATTCAACCATTAAACTTTAAAATTGAAAGGACCTCTTTCATATAAATAGACGTCTTTTCTTTTTCTTTTGTTAGGGGTCATTCTCTTTCATTTAAAAGAGTAATCTCTTTCTACTGAGTCAAGCAAAAACTATAAATGATAGGAAGCGAAGAACAATCCACTCTTTTTACTTAGTCGCAAAGAGTAAGGAATGCAATAGATCAACTCATAATAGTTATTGGCTCAAATGTCAAACCAAGTTTGATAAACTTAATTAACAATTTAATTTTTAGATTACAAGGTTAAATTTATTTCCTCTCAAATTTCTATAATGGTTATTCCAAATTTTAAAAATATGATTTTCAAAACATTTTTTAAAAAAAAATCAATTGATTTGGTTTTTTTAAAACAACGATAAAAAGCATATAACAAACCACGAACTTTTAAAATATGAAGAACCAAATAATTTTAACACGATTTGACTTTTCAACTGATAACGAATCAATTTGTCTCTAATTAAAATTGTTTTTGAAAATCAATAATATCAATTCTCACTGTTCATTTTTTTACGGTGTGTTTGAATTACATTTTCACGTGTTTAATTTAGAAAACAAGTTATTTTGAAGAAAAAAAATGTTTGGAAACCATTCAAAATAGATTTTTAAATGTATTTTAAACAAATTTTTAGAAAAATTAGTTTAAACAAAAATTAGTTTCTTGACAAACATTTTTTCTTAATTCAATTCAAACAGACCCTTAATCCGATATTTAAAAAAGTTTAACCTATGCTATAATTATGCATTGAGGATTTTCAAAGTAAACTAAATTAAAAATTAATTAAATTCTTTATTTAGAAGTGTAATTGAAACCACCCATACAGAGTTCACTATTTAAATTAATTTCTTCAAAATTTAGGAATATAAATTGATATATTTTTTCTAATTAATTTAGAGTAGTTTAACGGTGCAGAAATTATAAATTATAAAATTTCTAATGAGTGACATTTTTAAATATAATTAAATGAATTAAAATATCTACAAAATATAACAAAATTTCATATTAAAATTTAATTTTATCAAATTGTGTAAATACATATTTTTATGAGTTTTATCATTTTCATTAGCCTTCTTATTGATTGTCATTTATCTTTGTTTTGATTTGATTGAGATAGAACACCAAACATGACATTATAAAAATCATTATTATATCTTTGTTCATAGCATAGGGGATTTAACTTTGAAGGGTCACACTTAAAAGGCAAAGAGAAGGATAGTCAAAAGAAACATAGATTGATTAAGGCTCAAATTTAAAGAGATTAATTTAATTTTTGAGTATGACATTGGTTTCATACGTTATATATATGTAGAGAGAGAGAGAGAGTTTGTGAGGTTGAAATTTAAAGTAAGCCTTTGTGGGTGAGAATTTTAGTTCAATAAATGTGTTATTAATCACAAGAAAATTTTTTAAACAGATTAGGTTGTAGTAATCTTATTATTTGTATAATTTTGTCAAAACTAGAAAATTTCACAAAGTATTTATAGGTAAATCAAAAATAATAAATATTATCTTTGGTAAAGTGTTTGTTCCAAAACCACAATCTTACCATGTAACGGCTCTTGAGTTCAAGAATAGGACATTAATAAATAAATCATATCTAAATTAAATGGATTCGAGTTCCGATGAAAAAACACTTAAAATGATTGAAAAAAAAAAAATCTTTTTTTCAGTAGCTCAATGATAGAAACTTTAAAATTAAGCCTACTTTATTTTCTTCTCAAATTTTTTCGTGCAACATTTGAAAGTTCAATAATATAATCAAAACAAACTATATATATAGAAAGTTCAAGGGTATATATATTATCCATGTTATTTTTACCTTACTATTATCAATGTGCGACGGATAAGAGACTTGAAGTAGTTCTAATCTTTAGATACAAAAGATTATCATAATAATATTTGAATTAACAAATAATTGAAAGGTTAAAATATAGTCCATTTGACATAATCTATTAGCAAAATAAGTCACTAAAAGCACATGTTAATGAAGTAGGGTCTAACTCAAGAGTCAAAACTAAAAAACGAAAAGGGTTTAGTTATATCCAATGTATCCACATATCAATTATCAATATAATAATAAAATACATTAGTTTATAAAATTAAATAATCGATGTTCTTACCCATTTTAAATTAAATGTATTAATCTTTTTACTGTAGAAGAAAATTTAAAATAATGTGATCTTTCAAATTAATAGGGTAGACGATCGAGTACACGACTTTATGCACGTTAGACAACTGACAGACAACACCGCCATACTAACAATCAACCAACATGTCAGCATACATGTAACAAATCCAAGAATTTGTGTAATCGTGTATCGGGTACACGACTTTTCTATCCTATTTTGGTCAAATGTTTCTCAACCATTCTAGTTTTTACAATATTTATTTTAAAAAAAAAAATCAAAACTTAGAGTTAGAGTTGTGAAAAGAAAAATCCATGGTTAAATTGGATGGTACAAAACAAAAGGCAAGAGAAATCCATTTGAGAAAGCAAAGGTAAGTGTTCTCAATAACTTTAAAAAAGAAACATATCAATGTGACATTGACTATGCCCAATGTCATTGTATATAACTTTACGCAATATTTTTGCACCAATAATTTACTCTCAAAAAAAAAAAAAAGTGATTCATTATTAGTTAAAAGAAAGAGAAGGTTATATATCAAGTTAGTCCCTCGGTCTTCGTATATAACAATTTAGTTTCATATACACATTCATATTTACAATAATTTTGGTTGCGAAACTTTCACAACTATTTAGTCAATACCATACAAATTGGTCGAAAACAGTAAACCTATAGTTTGTGTTACTATTTAAATGAAAATTTACAAAAATGTTTAGGAATGGGTCTTCGTCTTGTTAGAATCATTTTTCTAATTTAATGATTGATTTTTCGATTGAGAAGCACACCCCAAAAGTAGCTTCATTGTTTTAAAGTGAATATCTTGGCATTACTTATGTTATGTATTAAAGTATTAAAAGATTTGTAGGTTTGAATGCTCCGCCTCTATTATACTAAAAAAAATAAAAAAAATTATCTAGTCCGTACACAAATATCTACGACAATTAATTTTCATCCAAAAAAAAGTCGTCTATCAATTTAACAATGTTAGATTCATAAGAGGAAAAAAAAAGATACTATAACTTTTATTTTCGGTACCATAAAATAATAATGATGATATAACACGCAAATTTTTTAACTTTCTTTTTCTTTATTTTAGATATATATATGTTCATGCATTTGAAATGATAAATTATTAACTAGTTAGGATGTGACGGTCACACCCTATTAACATATTCTCCTGGCCACAAAAAGTTTATGTTGGAATGATATGTATCAATCAATCTCAAACAAAGAATCTCAAAAAGCAATATAACAAAAAACAACAAAATTACACAATTTTGAAACGTATATATAATTTCAATGAGAAATTTGAATTTTCCAAATTCATACATTATCATTTGGCTAGAAAAATCAAATTAAATGAGAGCTAATAATATATGTACGTATTAGCTATCCATAATTATTATTTTCAACAAATGTTGTAATGTCCCGCATGTGTACCTACAAAAATTTGGCAGCCTAAACTTTCAACCATGAAAACCAATTGTTTTGCTTGTAATGTGTTTTTGGAATTGTTTGTTTGTTTTTTTATATATATTATATACATAGAACTTTTGGGGGTATGAATAGAAAGAAGGGCTTATTTTTGTTAGACAAATTGTGTTGTTAAGATAAGAAAAGAAGTCAATTTTCTTATCAGGGTATGAGATAGCGTTGCGGTTTAATTAAGTTAGGTTTGAAGATGGATATCTATCCTATTTACTTATAGTAGTAGTTTGAGTTATTCGTGACCATAACTCAATCTAATTAATAAAAGCATAAGTTTTCTCGACCAATTATTTGATTCTCCACCAATCCTCCAAGATGAGTGTTTTCTTGAATGAAAATTATTGTTTTCTTACCGATTATTGATCCAAAAAAATATCATATATTATATATTGTCTAATAGGCATATTATTGATAAAAAAATATATCATATATCGAAAATATGAAAAGATTATAAATCTTTTAAAAAAGATTATACAAAAACTGTTTTAAAGATTGATTAAAAATATATATAGTTGAGATTATAAAATCCAAATCAAAAGAAGGGAGAAAATTGCATTTTAATCTAATTCCTTATTTTGATATCTTTACCTTATTTTGATTGCAAACAAAAGAAATAATTCTTTAGCGTTTGATTCTACAATACAACATATAAGGAGAAAAAATATACATTAAAATTAAATATAGAGTAAAATGCATTACTTTATATTTTATGTACCTTTAAAAATTAAACTTTTTAATTCTTTTGGAATCTAGGCATGATCCATGCATCTAAAAAATGCATGTTTCCTTTCATCTAAAAAAAATTATCAAATTAATTAATTAATTCTTTTTTTTAAAGAATATTTAATTAATCTTTGTAGTTCAATACATAAAGATAGATAATGTCTATGATGCACATAATTATTTTTCTTCTATGATAAGCATATAACATAAAAGTTTGAAAACTAATTGTAAAAAATGATTTTTCATTTTTGTGAAAGCTCCACAATAATTACAATGTGTGTAATGTAACAAAAGTTGATTGGACACGTACACGACTTCACTAAACAAAGCAGGAATGAAGATGCAACTGGTTAAGTTTTGTTTTTAAGAAAAAGTTTAATTAGTATATTGGAGTATTTTGATCCAAATGAATGAAAACAAAAAATACATTAATGGAGAGGTTGTGTAAGACAATTTAATATAAACCATATTTGTAGCTAAGAGAAGGACAAAGGCACTTGTTTTTTGGCCAAACAAAATTTGTCTTTAATATTATTGGCTTGGTTCCTTTAATTAGAAGGGAAAATGCTCATCCACTTTTAACCCCCTATTTAATTATTTGGCACTTCCTCATAACCCATCATTCCTTTGGACATTATTATTATTATTATTTTTAAAAAAATACATTTGACAATTTTAAGATCTAAAATCTCTCACCTTTGCTTTTCAACTTATTTTAGACATTATCGTCTTTACAACATTAATTATTTATCTTTTTTTTTTTTGTCTCTATCTTCTTATTTAAATTCTTTAGCCCTTTAATTTATAAATCATGAAACAAGGCTTTAAAATCATTTGTTTTTGTTTTTGTTTTAAATGGTGACAAAATTATAAATTTAATCAACAGTGAGAAAATTGGATTATTAATTTTTTGGATGACATTCTATTTAAGAGACATTGATAAGACATTGATAGTGAACATTTGTTTTAGAAATGCCTTTAATTTTTTTTTTTAAATGTGGAATAAATCTTTAAATTTTTTATTCTTTCACCATTTAAAAAAATTTCCCAAATCTTCGCAACTAAAACAAGCCAAAAAAGTTATTTAAAACATAAATTTATAAAAATAAAAAGTAGATATTATAATTCTTTTTCTTAAATGACATATTTTAATCTAATCTACAAATGACTTATATTTGATCCTAAATAAATAAAAATACATAGGCAGGCATCATTCTTTTTTTATTTTTTAGAATGGAAAACGACGTCATTTCCTAATCAGATCCGAACATATACAAAATTTAACCGAAAAGGTAAATTAAAATAAGTTTTGGTACGATGCAATCGGGTGGAGGAGAGTACAATAAAAAGATTCGTAATTATACAATCAGAGGCATGGCGATGTTGACACGTCGGCTAATGAAGACATGTGTGGGGGAGATCTACGGTGGGTGGCGGGGAGTGGGGCCGTGTATTAGCCGCCCAGATGGGGAAAACACGTGGATGGGTTATTTCTGACGATGACCATAAGTGGGATCCACATAAAGTGAATTGTTTTTATTATTCCTATAATGATATGGCCTAAATCGACTGCTATTCTAAAACCCCCACCCCCACCACCACCAACCGCCATTCAAACGTCCATTGGGGTTTCTTACGCGCCGCCGTCTCTTGCTAATGGTGGGTTCTTCTTTTATTCATCTTTCCTATGCGTGCCGCGTGGTTTTATTAAAATTTTCAGTTTTCTTTTTAAAATAAGGGAATTAGAAATTAGGCCATATTAATAACAAAATATTTAAACTATTTATCAAATATATTGTACCTAAGTAGTTCGTTTGAATTTTTTAATATATTTTATAAATAGTCTTTTTTTTTTTCGCTATTCATCACAACTTTTCTAAGAGATAAATTTGTTTTCTCTTTAATAAGTTTATTTAAATGTTATGATTTGTTCATTAATGACCATTTTTAAGTAAAATTTATTGGTATTAATATTAATTTACATTAATAATATTTTGTTATTATCATCGATTTTATTTTATTTTTAATTATCTACTTAAATATAATTTCATTTTTACCACACTACGTCATTGAAAAAAAAGCAAGGGTTCGAATTTTCACTTCATATGTGGAACTAAAGAAAAAGTGTACAAATATCGATTCATATTTTATGTTGATACTAAATCTAAAATATTTAAGAAACGTCGACATATATTTATTTAAATGGACAGAAATCAAAATTTTGACTCTAAATGTTTGTTTATTCCTAATTTATCAAATTACCCAAAACACCTTGTCGTGGAATAAAATAAATTAAAGAAAAAGGAATATAGGAGAAAGCAATGGAAGTAAATTGAAAGAATTAAGAATTAGAAGGGAGAAGTCACAGAAAGATCACAAATTCGCCATTTCTGACTTCAACAAAGTTGACAATACCAAATTTTTGAAAAAGATACTTAGGCTTTAAGATGTAAAAGAAAAAAAAAAATTACTGAATAAGATGATTGTGACATTGTAGCCACTTGTTGTTTGTTTCTTTTGTTGGTACACTTGAGTTACTTTTGAAATAATATTTAAGTTACTTTTCAAAAATTGAAAAAAAAATTACATAAGTTAGTAAACAAATATTTTATACTTTTTAAGCGAATTAAAACGTACGTTTCTTATTTATTTACAAGTAATAAGTTTTTTTTTACTATATAAACTATGAATAAATATAGACAAAAATATGGACTATGTGGGTGAAAGATTAAGACATTGCTCATAATGATTGGTCAAATCTTCAAAGAACAAGGTATTAGACTAAAAGGCCCATCATTGTTCTCACGCGCCGTCGTTTGTTGCTTGATTTCCGAAAGAACTAGCGCGTGAATATCACGTGGACCAAACCACTAAGGATTCACTGTATTAAGGAAAACAATTTAGGATTGGGGTGTCGGTTTTACTTACTACTTAAAAGTGAATGGGTTTTGAAAAATTTAGGAGAGAGTGATTCTCTCAAATACCCTCAAATCTCCTCCATCTCCCTCTCTTCACTTTCTCTCACTAACGTTTCTTCTTTTTCTCTCTCCTACTCTGCCAATTCTTGTTTGGACTCAAATTTTTCCTCTTCTTTCTTTTTTATTTGGTACTACAAAGGCTGCCCAAAAAATAAACCTCACTCTCCATCTTTTTCAACAAAAGCATAATTCTACTTGTGCTCTTCATCTTCTTCATCTCTCTCTCTCTCTCTCTCTCTAATCAATAACCCATTTCTTCTTATCCTTTTTCTCTTCATTCTTCATCCATTCATCTCTCTCAATAAACTCAACAATCTAACTATGAAGGTTTTCTTCTTTCTCTATCTTTTAATTTCTTACGTTGATCTCATAAATTGAGTTTTTTTTAACCTTTTCTTAGAATCTAAGACATGGGTTTTAGAGCTTGGATTCCCCCCAAAAAAATTGATCTTTTTGAACTTTTTCTTGGATTTTGATTATATTTCTATTTTGGGTTTTCCCTTTTGATAAAATTAGGGTGTTTTTTCTTTTAAATTGATGATATGTGGATGGATCCTTATCTATAGATCTCTTTATTCTTATTCTTATTCTTATTCTAATTCTAATTCCTTTGTTTTTTGGGTTTGGCAGAAGTTAATATTGAAATTGGATTTACATGATGACAAGGCTAAGCAGAAGGCTTTGAAGACAGTTTCTGCACTTTCAGGTTTTTTTTTCTCTCTATTTATAATTTATTTATTTTCTCTAAAGTGAAGCTAATTAATTAATTTTGTATCTAACTTAGATTGCTTAGAGACAAAATCTCTTTAAACTCTTTTTAAAAATTACATATAAATGTCTCTCTCAAAAGAAATTCTGCGTTGGGTGTGATGTATGTATATGTTGATTGTTGAGAGATTTTGATCCTCTAACTTACCCCAACCCCACCACCAAACCTAACCCACATACCCTTTCCTTTGGCTGCTTTAATTTTCACTCGATCTTTATTAAATTATTATAGAAAAAAATTATCAAGGTTTTCTTTAATCATAAAAAAAAAAACCACTTTTAAATATTTCCCATCCATAATAACATTATATTTACTACATAATCACTGTTCAAAAGGTTGATTTGATCTCATAAGGAATATTCTCTCTATAGAAACAAAAAGATGTCTCGTCTAATCTAACACAGATGAAATTATTTAGGTACCACATATATTTAATTTTTAAAAAAAGGTATTTTTAATTAAAACGAAATCCATCTGTTGGTATTATAATTACTATTTCTCAAAACGAAATGACAATGGAATGATGGAGGAGTTCGAACATCAACATGTAAAATTACTACTATTATCAAATCACAAAAGCTTGGTCGACGAAGATATATAACAATGTATACAGATTTTTGTCACTAATTCGACTCCTATCAGCCATATAATTGATCCTCAGTTGAAAGGACTCTAAGAATAATTGACCTAAATTAGATCTGATCGTTATATATTTGCGTCTTTCTTTAAATAAACTTTACTTTGATGGGATTGTAGGGATTGATTTAATTGCAATGGACATGAAAGAGAGGAAGCTAACAGTAATTGGGACAGTGGATCCGGTGAATGTAGTAAGCAAATTGAGGAAATATTGGCCAACACATATAATTTCAGTAGGGCCAGCAGTAGAGCCCAAGAAGGAAGAACCAAAGAAGGAGGAGCCCAAAAAAGAGGAAGGCAAGAAAGAAGAGGAAGGCAAGAAGGAGGAGCCAAAGAAAGAAGGAGATGACAAAAAAGACGAAGCAAAAAAAGACGAGTCGAAGAAGGACGATGACAAAAAGGATGAGCCAAAGAAGGAAGGTGAAAAGAAGGAAGAAGAGAAGAAGAAAGAGCAACCGCAAGTGGCTGTGCCAGTACCAATGCCAATGCAGATGCCGATGCCGATGCCGATGCCGATGCACATGCAACAGCATGACCCAAGAATAATGGAGATGGTTAAGGCTTATAGAGCATATAACCCTCATTTGACCACTTATTATCATGTTCAAAGCATGGAAGAGAACCCAAATGCTTGTGTTATTTGTTAAGTTCTAGTTTTCTATCTATGGAGCCTTTTTGGAAACTTTTGGTGATATATATATGCATTTGAAGCTAAAGCTCTCTTTTGTAAATAAAAAAAAAAACACAATTATTATGCCTTTTTTGATGTTTTGTTAACTACCCAAGTATTTTATTTTCATGTGTCTAGAAATATTCAATAAATTTTGTTTTCTTTCGCAGAAATGTTGTTAATATTGTTTGGTATTCGTCATGTCTTTCGAGAGGAACAAATTCATTCATGTTATTGTGGCTCTTGACATCCTTTTAAGGCTTCTTTTTCATTGAAAAATATGTATTTCTTGATAGTATTACCTTCCTTCGTCGTGGATGGTGTTGTGTTGGCTGTTTGTCTTGGGGCATTTGTTGGATTGAAAATCTGCAATGCATATCTTAATATTTGACTAAACTATATATGGTTGAATTAATTATAAAGTTGTAAATCTCTACCTCTAGATTTTCAAAGGTTTCCTTCCATAAGTTAGTCAAATAGTCAAAAAGTAAGATCACTATATATACACACAATATCTAAATATATTAATGTTATTGTGACTTGTCAAATGTGTCATCAAAAGGGGTAGCGGTTTGTGTGGAGTTAGGTAGTTGGTCAAAACTAAACATTGTCAGCATATTTATTTTATAACAATTAAACCATATGGTTTTGATTTAGAAAATACATACTATTCCAATTTAAATTCTAAATGTGGACATTTGATATACCAAAGGTCTCAAACATATTTAATTTAATAAGATATATATTTTACATTTCTCAAACAAGTTAAAATGATTATTATTTGTATTAATACGTTTTATTACATACAAAATATTGGTTATCGCTTATTTATGTCAATGCCGACCTATAAAAACATTGATGAAAATTTTAACGTTTTAATGGAAATTTAATACATGATTAAAATAATGTCAACAATCTCACATGAAATCAAATAAAAATGCATTGACATGTGTATGGTAAAATTTAATTTGGTCACTAACACATATTATATAACAATTGAGCTACACTCCTTTCCAATACTATTTTGATAAATCTCTATAATAACACCAATTTTTCTATTACATCACATGGAGAGATGGCAAAATTAAAATTCTTTCTTTTAAGCATATATGGATATGGTTTGATAATTGGTAATGTAACATTGGTTGTTGTAGTGGGGTTTTAGTTAATGATGTTTATTTTGAATAAATTTTTGTGGGCTTTTTTTTTTTTTTTTTTTTTTTTTTTTTTTTTTTTTACTTTTTACAATATACATAATATATATAGATTGCAATAACAAAAATAGTGTACGTATAAAATAAAAACAACCCTAATTGGTGAAAGAAATAATGAGAGTAAGATTTAGAATAATAGAATAATGGTTTTATAGTGTATATATTAGGTAAAGGTCAATATATATAATATTTGTTGCGTATTGGAATTAAAATAAAGGGCAGCGCCGGCCATTTGTTAGCAAAGTGGACAGTGTGTGTATGTGTGTGCGTTTGTGGCCAAACTCTCTCGCTCTATTATACTATGGAGAAATTATATTTGGAAGACAAGTGGATATTTATAGGTATATGAACCAAATGAAAAAACATACCAAGTTTGGACGTAAAACAATATATATATAAATATACATAATCAAATGCCTTTCTTTTTCATCAAACACTTTTCTCCTCCCCATCTCTTTTTGGATGATTTTCTATAAACTTTTGCCCTATTTGGTAATTAATTAATTCGATTTTAACCCCTTTTGTTTTTTTTGTTTTTGATTTTGAAAACTAAGATTATTTCTTTTTATTTATTTACCATGGTTACCAAATTATGATCATGTACCAAACATACATTAGGTCTATTTAATTTAAATTGCTTTTTGGTTAGGAGTGACAACTAATTTTTTTTTGCTAGCTACTATATTAGAAAAAGAGTGCTCATTACTATTATTTATTTATGTATAATAATATTTTAAATTTCACTTATGTGAAGTAAATAATTGAAAGAATGAATAATGCCCATATAAAAGAATGTTCTTCATTTACTAATTATAATTAAGGGAATGCAAATAAAATTTTAAAAAAAAATTGTTCAAAATTTAGAGATTAAATTGATGAATAAAACCTCAAAAAAAATATTATAGTTTATTTAATATAAGCACATTTTAAACATTAAGATAGAATAAAACAGTTCTAAATTCTAATACCAATTCAAAGGCATCTAATCCTTATCAAAATTATGCCAAAACTTCCATTCTGGCTAAGAAACTAATACTATCATGGTATATTAGAAAAGTCTATGTCTATTGTATTTAAAAAAAAATTAAAAGTATTAATTACTTGGAAAAAAAAGTAGGATCAGAAGTTTGAAATATAATATATATATATATATATATATATATATATTATATATATATATATATATATATATATATATATATATATATATATGTATATATAAAGAATTAATAGTCAAAATGTTTAGCTGTAAAGTAGATGCCTTTCTCATCCATTTGTTCAAATGAAGTTTGAGTTTAAATTTTCTTCTCCCACTCCTACGGATAATCGAAAAATATGAATTAAATTGATTACTTTATCCATTTAGACCATTTCTTTAATTAGTTGGTTTTTAAATATGTTTTCCTTTTTTTAAAAAAAAAATGATGAGATTTTGATGATTATTGAAATTTACAGTCACCATTCTAGGGAGGACGTAAAATTAGAATAACTTAACTAAGACGTCATAAGGTAATTAAGTTTCAAATTTTCTGGTTGGATGTAAATTAAAAAAATCTTGAGATATATATTAGTTAATAAAAAATAGTAGGATGAATAGATTTATTAAATGTGTTTTTACTCCTCAAACGTGTGGATCAAATCATAATTTTAAACTCTCTTGAAGTAATTTTATTTTTTAAAAAAAGGGTGTGATGGTACATTTGATATAATCTTTTCCTCTTTCCTCTCCATCTCTTTTGTGATGTTTCATGAAGGGAATAGAGTTTCTACCAAACTGGTTTTGGGCTTTTCACAGTTGAAAGGCCTTTTGGGCATATTAAACAATGTTCTGATCATTTTAATACGACACATCAAAATAATTTTATAGTCGACCAGTTTCAACTACTTAGAGTGATTGTTAGTATAACCTTGTCGTCTATCAAAAGTACTCAAAAAATAAGTTGTCACCTGTAATCCTTTTTATTTACTCTACTTAATATTCTTCTTATTTGTGTAGGTGTTAAGCACTGAACTAGGGTTACCGATTCTTCTATGTTATTTCTTTTTATAACTTTTGAACCAATATTGTATCTCTAGTTTATATATGTTTGCTTTTTTCGCTAAACTTTACACCCCTCACATGATGTGGCAACTGAAGTTTTTGGGTACAATGTTGTCTCTATTTTATTTGGAAAGACATGAAAAAGAGATAATGTACTAAAATGCATTATTTTTTAGTTGAATGAGAAAAAATAATGAATAGAGACTATATATTATTGAACTATTAATTGACAAAGAAAAAATTCTCAAAGGAAGCATCTTTTCCAACAAAATAATGCCATTTCTTTTTGGGGTGGAAGAAGAAAAATACAATGATCATAACCCACCACCTTCCTCCATTGATATGCATTATTGATATCTTCATTGCATGAAAATTAACAAAGAAAAATACAAAAAAAAAAGGC
>CM046893.1:23149360-23326258 GCA_025688845.1 Cucumis hystrix
TAAGCTTATATGGGTTTTTTGTTTTAAAATATAAAAATACATTTTTTTTTTTTAGAGGGTTTTTTTTTTCATTTTTTTTTTTTTAATAATTTTTTTTGTTTTTTTTTTTTTTTTTTTTTTTTGCCTTTTTTTTTTGTATTTTTCTTTGTTAATTCTCATGCAATGAAGATATCAATAATGCATATCGATGGAGGAAGGTGGTGGGTTATGATCATTGTATTTTTCTTCTTCCACCCCAAAAAGAAATGGCATTATTTTGTTGGAAAAGATGCTTCCTTTGAGAATTTTTTCTTTGTCAATTAATAGTTCAATAATATATAGTCTCTATTCATTATTTTTCTCATTCAACTAAAAAATAATACATTTTAGTACATTATCTCTTTTTCATGTCTTTCCAAATAAAATAGAGACAACATTGAACCCAAAAACTTCAGTTGCCACATCATGTGAGGGGTGTAAAGTTTAGCGAAAAAAGCAAACATATATAAACTAGAGATACAATATTGGTTCAAAAGTTATAAAAAGAAATAACATAGAAGAATCGGTAACCCTAGTTCAGTGCTTAACACCTACACAAATAAGAAGAATATTAAGTAGAGTAAATAAAAAGGATTACAGGTGACAACTTATTTTTTGAGTACTTTTGATAGACGACAAGGTTATACTAACAATCACTCTAAGTAGTTGAAACTGGTCGACTATAAAATTATTTTGATGTGTCGTATTAAAATGATCAGAACATTGTTTAATATGCCCAAAAGGCCTTTCAACTGTGAAAAGCCCAAAACCAGTTTGGTAGAAACTCTATTCCCTTCATGAAACATCACAAAAGAGATGGAGAGGAAAGAGGAAAAGATTATATCAAATGTACCATCACACCCTTTTTTTAAAAAATAAAATTACTTCAAGAGAGTTTAAAATTATGATTTGATCCAAACGTTTGAGGAGTAAAAACACATTTAATAAATCTATTCATCCTACTATTTTTTATTAACTAATATATATCTCAAGATTTTTTTAATTTACATCCAACCAGAAAATTTGAAACTTAATTACCTTATGACGTCTTAGTTAAGTTATTCTAATTTTACGTCCTCCCTAGAATGGTGACTGTAAATTTCAATAATCATCAAAATCTCATCATTTTTTTTTTTTAAAAAAGGAAAACATATTTAAAAACCAACTAATTAAAGAAATGGTCTAAATGGATAAAGTAATCAATTTAATTCATATTTTTCGATTATCCGTAGGAGTGGGAGAAGAAAATTTAAACTCAAACTTCATTTGAACAAATGGATGAGAAAGGCATCTACGTTACAGCTAAACATTTTGACTATTAATTCTTTATATATACATATATATATATATATATACATATATATATATATTATATTCAAACTTCTGATCCTACTTTTTTTTTTCCAAGTAATTAATACTTTTAATTTTTTTTAAATACAATAGACATAGACTTTTCTAATATACCATGATAGTATTAGTTTCTTAGCCAGAATGGAAGTTTTGGCATAATTTTGATAAGGATTAGATGCCTTTGAATTGGTATTAGAATTTAGAACTGTTTTATTCTATCTTAATGTTTAAAATGTGCTTATATTAAATAAACTATAATATTTTTTTTGAGGTTTTATTCATCAATTTAATCTCTAAATTTTGAACAATTTTTTTTAAAAATTTTATTTGCATTCCCTTAATTATAATTAGTAAATGAAGAACATTCTTTTATATGGGCATTATTCATTCTTTCAATTATTTACTTCACATAAGTGAAATTTAAAATATTATTATACATAAATAAATAATAGTAATGAGCACTCTTTTTCTAATATAGTAGCTAGCAAAAAAAAAATAGTTGTCACTCCTAACCAAAAAGCAATTTAAATTAAATAGACCTAATGTATGTTTGGTACATGATCATAATTTGGTAACCATGGTAAATAAATAAAAAGAAATAATCTTAGTTTTCAAAATCAAAAACAAAAAAAACAAAAGGGGTTAAAATCGAATTAATTAATTACCAAATAGGGCAAAAGTTTATAGAAAATCATCCAAAAAGAGATGGGGAGGAGAAAAGTGTTTGATGAAAAAGAAAGGCATTTGATTATGTATATTTATATATATATTGTTTTACGTCCAAACTTGGTATGTTTTTTCATTTGGTTCATATACCTATAAATATCCACTTGTCTTCCAAATATAATTTCTCCATAGTATAATAGAGCGAGAGAGTTTGGCCACAAACGCACACACATACACACACTGTCCACTTTGCTAACAAATGGCCGGCGCTGCCTTTTATTTAATTCCAATACGCAACAAATATTCTCCATATTTATATGTATATATATTGACCTTTACCTAATATATACACTATAAAACCATTATTCTATTATTCTAAATCTTACTCTCATTATTTCTTTCACCAATTAGGGTTGTTTTTATTTTATACGTACACTATTTTTGTTATTGCAATCTATATATATATGTATATTGTAAAATGTAATGAACTCAACCATCAACCTCTTGTGTGATGATATATAAATGTGTCTTATCCGATTAAACTATGTTTCGATAATTGACTTTTTCTTTAGATTTTGTTTTGCTAACTATTTTTTATTTTCTCACCATTTCATTTTACTTATGTGCAAGAGTTGTATTCTTATCCAATGTTTAAAATAAAAACTACTTTTTTTAGATTGATCAAGATTTTTATCTTGTAAAAGTGAGAATTTTAAAGATAAAAAGAGTGTTTAAAGACTAGTACAATGGTTATAGCAAATGGGAATTTAATTATTTGAAGTTAAAATATTGATGTTAGATGGAAATGTTGAGATATCTATTTTATGAAAATGTCAATGAAATGTTTTAACATTGAAGGGATATTATTGAAAAAAAATATAAAGAAAAAAAGAAAAAAGAAAAACTTTCCTTTTAAATCAAATATTGTGCATAAATTTCTAGGTTTTACAAAGTTACACGTCTTTACTCTTATGTTTTGAGTTTAGTTTTTATTTGGGTTGATTTTAAATGGTTTACATTTATTTTAGTTTTCTATGTGATCTCAAGACTTGATTTACTCTTTTACAATATGATTATTAGGTAAATTGTTTTAAATAAAAAAACTAATAAAAATATTTACATTAGAATAAACTACTATCAAGACCCACATAGATAGCATTTTAATTTTTATATATTTGAAAAACAAATCTTTATACTAATTGAAGTTTGTAGATGAAGTTGTAAAAAACAAGACTTACGATCTATTTTCTAAAAAAAACAAAAAAAAAAAAGAAACCAACTACTAAATAATTTCAAGAATTTGAAAAGGAAAAAAACTACAAAAAAAGGTTTGAATGAGTCTTATACTAATTTTAAGAATGTAGAGGGAAATGTTCGATCATATCTATTTATGAAATATCAGTACATGGAAACATCAAATAAATGCAATCCCCCAACTAATTTTGACTTCCATTTAACCTCATTATTATTAATCGATCTTACCTATATATATTTCTCTAATTTTGTTACTATTATTTTTTAGATAAACTAATATTACCAACCTTGAGTACATTTTTTTTCTCCCTTTTCGACAATCATTATATTGTAACTTTTGCATACTAAATGTCTTATAACTAAAGAGAAAAAATGGCTACGAAGTTTTACTACAAAATAACTTTTTTTCTTTGACAAAATTTTGACTTGATTTGCTCGAGACTGATTTTTGCGTTTTAAAATTTAATCTTCTTGAAATCAAATATAAACTTGATTAAAATCTATATATATATAATCTAAAAATAAACTCACATACAAAATTGCTTTAGATGGACCAACTAATATTAAAAAATAAATTAGGCAAACTTCAACCAAATAAAAAACACATCCATCAATTATAAAATATTGTAAACCCTAAGCATATAAAATTACTCTAATCTAACCACACAACTTCGTTCAAATCTATATCTCAAAGAAAAGAAGAAAAAAAAAAAGAAGAAGAAGAAGAAAAAGAGGAAAAAAGAAGAAGAAAGAAGTCTAGTCCAATCCCACTACCAAATGTCAAAGTCAACTACACACTTTGTTTTACAATAATATCAAAAATTCATCTAATGGAAGATCTCCAATTATTTTACCCTTTACTAAAGTTATAATAATTAAAAAAGAAAAGAGAATATTTCAAGGAATTGGGTTTTCCTCCCCATTAACAAAGGTCTTCATTGACACATTTTAGACCCTTTTGGGGCAATAGTTGGATGTACAGTGTGTACTGTATAGTACTCTTGATGAGTGTGTGCTTCAACAAGTGTATTTAGTTAAGGTTGGTGATCATGCAAGTTCATTTATATGATAAGTTCCATTGTGCAAGAAAATTAAATACTGTATTTTCGTCGCAATCATTAACAACGAAGTACTATTATTTTAATAAGAAGTCCAAATAATTTGTCGAGTATGCGTGCATATGTTTTTCATCTCATTATTTGCAACCAACCCCAGTTTCTTCGCTATTTTAATACATACATTTTTCTACTACTAAGCTTGGAACAATTTTTATTTTGTCACTAGATTTCTGTTATCAAAAGTCATTTTTAAAATTACTACTTTTACCATTTACCTAACTTCATAGTTGAATTAAATTAAAAAGAAGTTTGTTGACATTATATCAATGATCAAACATTCAAAGTAGTAGTAGAAGCAGATGTAGCACAATACAAAAGAATTTGTAAATTTAACAAAATTTATATTCGACAATTAAAAATTTATTTGTCATCCGTGATAGACCATATCACTAATAGTAGTTTATTAGTGTTATAGTCTTATCACTAATATGAGTATATTAGATATTAATAATTATCCTAAAATTGCAAATTTTTGTAATTACCCTAAATCAAGCCATTACAATCGAACAACCTTACATTATATTGGACTCACCCACATATGGCATAACTCTCTAATATGGATTTTTCTTTAAAAAAAATGTTTTTATCTTTCGAGAATGAATTAGAAAGAAAAATTAATATTTATTTAGGTCAAGAAAATGTGCCAATGATGACACACAACATGACACACAACATGACACAAAGATATATTGTTATCATTATAGTGACTAATCTAACAAACGTAATAATCTTGAACATACCATACCTTTTCTCAAGTCAATAAAGTTTCTTTATATAATATTACATCCTTTTAAGTATGAGCATTTTTGGAATTTGATGTTATCAAGAAATTTCCATAACAAGGAATATAATATATGCATGTATGTATCTTCCCTTTTGACTAAAGTTTTTCTATTCAATTGGAATATATATCTCATTGTACTTCTTTATTTTTTGTATTAAAATAATTTAAAGAAGAATATACACAATCCCAATACATCAAATTACTCTTCCCTTTATTAGTAGTATCTTATATGAGTATTTAAACTTTACCCTTATTATTTGTTCATTGCACTTACATAATTGGAAATTTTGCTTTGAACTTAAAATGAATGAGTATATAAAAATAGGAAAATTTTCTAATTCTCTGATTATGCTTATATAGTCATTAAATGATTCATTAATTTATTAAAATATTTATATTGTATGGATCCAACAGAATTATTAATAGCTACTAAAATGACCAACAATAAATAAAAGTAGTATAGGAACATTTTCATACTATTGTAAAAGAAATTAAAGACAATTATTTCTCTTTCATTTAATAATAACAAACATATATAAAAATTCAACTTGTAACTACACTAATACAAGTGTTCCCAAAGGATAGCTATCCAAAGGGAAATAATTATACCCATAAAAATACAACCAAACCCTTAGCTTATGATCAATCACATCTTCTATCATATGCTCCCACCAAAAAAATATGAAGGGTTAACCATATTCACAGTGGGAAAAAATATACTATTTCCTATTTCTATAGTTAAAATAAACCCAAAAAAGAAAATTAAAACTTTAAGGGAATACTAAATATGTGTTCTCCTTGAAAGCTACACATTTGAATTTATGTCTGCAATATTTTCTTTTTCCTCATAAGTAGGTGGATTGTAGATAAGTTTAAGATGACTTTTGAAAGAAGTGTTTTTTTGGAGTGAAAATACTTTCTTTCACAAATGCTTTTAAAAATTTCAAAATAAATATGAAAATTTTGAAAAATAGTTATTGATTAACACAAAAAAAAACACTTTTTTAAAAAAAGTCAATCTTAAATAACTCATCCTCATTAAGTCTTGGCTCTCACTAGCGGGGAGTGAGGTGACATCATGTGGGGAGATTTAAGAACGTTGCCCTCCTCATATATTCTCCCAGAGAACGAGAAGCTTAACCTTAGCTTATTCTCTCGAGGCTTCTTCTTTGGTGACATTGGAATGGTATTGTTTTTATTTTTGTCGATCTTTCCAACGAAGCTATGGATTCTACCGAGAGCAACATCGACAGTGTTATCGTCCATGTTTGCAAAACAAACTCGAAACCAACCTGGCTCAATGACATGAAAGGATGAGCCAGGAGAAACATTGAGCTTCACTTCATTTATAATCACTCGCCAAAGCTCCATTTCTGATTCGAAGCTTTGGTCTTTTAATAACTTCCTCAAATCCATCCATACAAAAAGCCCTGCATTGCTATTCAAGCAAGTGATTCCCATTTTCTCTAGCTGTTTTGTGAACCTGAAAATATGAATGCATCGTTAGCTTTACGATAAAATTAAAAATAAAAATAATCAATTTTTAAAAAATTGACATATAACAGCTAAATTATTTAATACTTTTTGAGATAAAAGACTGTACCAAAATAGTTATTCATATATAAAACTAATTATCTTAATATATATATATATATAGTTTTTGTATTATATTGTCATTTCTTCCTTTTGACAACATATATAGTGACATCTTGGATTTTGTGCAAAACTTCAAACTTGCAAACGAAGGGTTAATAAAGTTACCATAAAAATAATTAAATATTAAAGTCTTATTTTACTTCATTCAAATTTGACTTTTTAAAAAAACTTTCAAAATAAATACATCTTTAAATTTTTTAAAAGATAATTATTTTGATCCATATAAATAGAGGCTAAAAGATTAATTGGTCAAAAGGAAGAATTTTCATTTTTAAAAGCACATCATGCATAACCAAAAGAAAGTTCAATAATGATAGTTTAACAAACCTTGCATGTCTTTTTGCGAGCCGTTTTGAGTTTTCAACCAAAAAGTTATCAACAAACTCGTCATCGGAGAGCATAGCAGCGATCAAATGTTGCGTTTGGGATGAAACCAAGCCAAAACTCGACATCTTACGAGCAATGCTTACGACAGTATCATTATAAGAATAAAGAATTCCAACCCTAAAACCAGGGAGTCCCATATCTTTGGACAAACTAGAAAGTATATGAATGAGTTCCTTCTTGCAATGGTCCATTTCTTCAATAATTTCAGCAATGCTAGTGAAGCTTGGGGATTTGAAGACAGTGGCACAGTAAATTTCATCACAAATTAAGTGAATATTATTATCATTCACAAAGTTGACAAGGCTTTTGAGAGTGTCACGATCGTATATTGTGCCTAAAGGATTTGAAGGATTGGTTATTATAAGACCCTTTACTTTGATATTGCTTTCTTCAGCCTTTTTGTAGGCTACTTCCAAGGCTTCCCTTGTGATTTGGAAGTTGTTCGAGCTGTTGCAATGGACTGGAATTATTTGTGCTCGTGTTCTCCATTGAAGATCTCTATCAAACCTGCAAAACCATACTCGATTTTCAAAATACAAAGATTTCTCGTATATTTCTACAATAATATGATACTGAGTGTCCACTTAAAATTTTAAATAGAGCCAGTTGTGCTATGCTTGACAAGAATAATATGAATGGTGGCTCTATAATATAAAAATGCAATAAAATAGATGAATGAATGTTAAAAACACTAATAGATATTTTCTTGGAGAAGAAGGAAGTTGGTCTAAAGTCATTAATGGAGAAATGTAGAGGCTAGACTTAGTGGAGAGTGAGTTGTTGGAATTATTAATATAAGTAAATAAATACTTAGGAACCACAACATAAGTTATTTTATTTAAGTGGATTATTATGATCAAAGTCAAAAGGGATTTCAATAAATTTTAAGAAAGAATTAATTTTTTTTTTCTTTTGTCCATCTAAAGCATGATTTACTAAATAAATAAAGTTTTAACATTTTAAAAAGTTGACTTGGGAGAGGTCTAATTTTTATTCTTCATTGAAATTATGACTTTATTTCTTTAAAGAGAATGGTTTTGAAGTTTTGACCTTATAAAAAATTGAAAACTTTCATATAGACTAATTTGTATAGTAATTAATTTTGTCAAATGGGTTCTCTCGCTCTCTTTTCTCATTCTAGATTGAACATAAGGAAAATTGACTCTTAAAAACTTCCTCTCTCTTTTTCTCTCTCCATGGAAAAATGAAAAGGATAGATTTTTTTTCTTGAGGAAAAATCAAGTAAATAACCCAACTCTTACAATGCTGGTGAAAAAAAGATGAAGATGAATGAAGATGAAGAAGAAGAAGAAGAAGAAGAAGAAGAAGAAGAAGAAGAAGAAGAAGAAGAAGGAGAACTCACGCTGCATAATATGGAGAAGGAATCAAAAAGGCATCGCCCGGATCGGCTAAACAAAAAATGACGGTTTCGCTCGCCCCAGTAGCACCGCCGCCCATCACGATCCGACTTGGGTCGAATTTCACCCTCCCACCCCTCGCCTTCCCCATAAAACTCGCAATCGCCTAAACAAGAGAGAAAAAAATTCATCAGCTTTAAAAAACTCTGGAATAACTCGAGATGTAGTATGTAAGAGGTTTTATGTAAATAGTACATTTCGAAACTCTGGCAAGCCGTGATAATCTTGGAAGTTAGAAATGTTCTTGAAGTTCAGGAGACCTTCGTCGGTACAAATCGAAGCTTTCGGATGTTTTTTAATCCAATCGACATGCAAGTCGGGAGAAAGCTGTTAAAATTTCAGAAACAAAAAAAAGTTAAACCAAACCCTGCTTGAGATGATCAAAACTATGAAAATTACAAAATCTCTATAAAAAAACCTGATTTTCTGCTAAACCCATCTGAATAACACCTGAAGGATTATTCTCCGGGTGAAACGGATTGTTATCGTACGCTTTCCACCCGTCGAAATAGGGTGAATCCTCGCCGTGACCGTCGCTGATAGCAATCTTAGAAAGAAGAACTTGGTTTGTTTCATGGGTTTGATGGAACCCCATTTTAATATTTGATATAAACTTCAAAAAATCTCTTTGTTGGTGTTTTTTTTTCTTAGGGGAGGGTATAAAACTCTCTCTGTGAAAGTAGTTCTTTTTTTTAAAAAATGAGAGGCTTTGGGTGTTTCTTTTTTCAATATACGAAAGGAAGAAGAGAAGGGGACGTGAATTTATAAGCAGTGAGGGTTGGATCAAATTCTTTACATGGACAATCAAACGTGAAGAAAATTCAATGTTTCAAAGTTCAAAACATGGAAAAAATAAAGAATAATAATAAATAAATAAATAAATAGTTATGGTTTTTTTCTGTGTATGTAATGGAAATAAAAGAAGAAAAGAATAAAGAATAAGGAAAAAGAAAACGAGAGAAAATGAAAATAGGAAGAGAGAGTTAAAATGGGAATTTGGTCAATAAGGGGGAAAGTGGTTTGCGTGGAGAGACGATGACACAAATAGACGACCGCACGCTCCCCCGCGCATGTGCCAGAATTTTTTTATTTCCAAACCCAAAAACTATACAATAAATAAATCTTCTTTTTCTTTTCTTAATAACACTTTTCTCTATATTCTTCTCTATATCTTTTCTTATCCTCTTTTTACACCTAAGCACCAAATTCAAATACAAAAAATAAACACTCATAACTAAAATTAGGACAAGCTAAAGCTGAAATTGATCCAATCTACTGTTGTGATACACATGTGTACGTATTTAACTCGTATTCTCTTCACACATGACATTTTTCTTTTCTTTAACCTAATATATGGAAAAATTATTGGAAATGTATGTCCATCCATTTTATAAATACATCACTATGTAGCTTAATTTTAGATAAATAAATTGATGGTAGAAAATTTGTTTTAAATGGCAATACTATTAAAAAATATTTATAAATATAACAAAATTTTACTTTTTAAAAATGCAGATTATCGATAAATCTAGGTACACATAACGCATCTATTATTGTCTATCACTAAATAGATGTCTATCATAAAGTAAAATTTCGTTGTATTTATAAATAGATTGGTTCTCTAAAATTTGCCGTGTTCATAAATGAACATACTACATTGATGTGAAATCTCTATTATTTTGAAGGTCATCACTTTCTCTTAAGATTATAAATTCATGATTATAAGTTTGTGTAAGTTTGATAAGTCATTCTTACTCAGATTTCTACATCAACAAGGTTTATGATTATAATATTCTCAAACTTTTATATGGAATGAACATTTCAGTCTTTGAACTTTTTTGAAATTAATCATTTCGATTGTGATATTTGATTTGATGATAATATATATATACAAGTGGCCGTCAACTTGCTATAATATGTGCATTATAATATCCAAATGTATATGTGTATATATTAAAGTCACTGGTTTGCTGAGGTGAGTATTTGAAAATTAGATATGTTGTGGCAATGACCCAAACATATTTATTTTATTACTTTCAAGTTTTGAGACTAACATTAGATATGATTTTAACATGGTTAAAAACTAAAATATGGTTGATTTTTCATAAATCGAGAGACTAAAACAGACATTTTGAAAATTCATAGACAAAATTACAATCATATTTAAAATTTGACATAGAATTGGGATTTTAATTAAAATATAATATTTAAAATTCTTTTATTTGATTCTTTTCAAACAAATATTCTACTCATTTGAATGGTTGAACATTTATTTTTTATTGTGCAAGTTCTTGCATTTATAAATTTATTACACATTTTGAGGATGTTTTTTAAGTTTAAAAATTGTTGCTTTGGTCTAAAGACTTGGACTAGATGGGTGTAATTTAATACAAATCCCTAAAATTTATTTTTGATTAAGATTTGTCATTAGAAGGATACTTACTTTAATCTAATTGTATAAATCAATTTGACTAAGATATTGGAAATTTTAAATAAGGAAAAATCATTGTTGAGGGAATCTTATTGTTAATTATAGAATTAAAAGGAGAAGAAAATTGATTTAATTAGAGTGCATAATCTTCTTACTTAAAGTAATTAAGCATTTTATCGTAGACTATATGAATTATCTTTGTATTTTGATACGTTGGATCTCTTTTTTATTTTGAGTTCTAATTAATTTTTAGTTTCTTTTGTAGAAATAAAATGATTTACTAATTAGTGTTGTAAATTCAATTTGCACACATAAAAGTAGTTTTGACCAACGCTTAATTGATCTAGATTAATATTAATCGTCTTTAATTTGAGTTATAAACTCACCCATCTAGGAAAGTTTGTAAAGAAATTTCTAACTTCCAAGAAGTAAAAGTTAAATTATCTTGTCTAAGGTACCATTTAGTTTTTTTTTTCAAATAATCTAATTGCATGTGTTCTTTGAATTCATTTACAACCATATTCATATTTCAAATTAATAACGGAATATGTGATTTTTAGTCAAGTTTTTTAAATGTTTTTTTAAGTCTCGTTTGATGATCATTTGATGTTTGTTTTCTTACCATCTCTTACGTAAATCATTTTAATAAGATAACATTTAGTCAAATTTCTAATTTGAATAACAAAAGTAGTTTTTAGAAACTACATTTTTTTATTTATAATTATTTTTAACATTCAAAGTTTGATCTTAGATTTTGAAAATAATTTGCCAAATTGTAGACAACTAAAACATGTCATCAATATTTCTTATTGTCTTTATGTAATTTTCATTGTCTACATTGTTAAAAAAAATGTAGACTAATGAAAAAATAAAACCAATAGATGAAAATATTGATTATAGGTTTTGTTTTGAGTAATTGTGTAATGAGTAACAATTTTAGGAATAATAACTAAGTGTATAATAAAATTTAATAAAAAAATATAGTGAAATCTATCGATGCTAGGCTTCTACAACTGATAGATTTTTATGGTTTATCGTAATAGATCATCAATATTCTCTAGCTAATAAATTTTACTATAGTTGTGTATAAATTTTACTATAGTTGTGGTTTTTTAAAAATATTGTTAATAAATAAATCCATGGAAGAAAGTAGTATGCTTATGAATTTGATTCTCAAATATATAAAAAAAAAATCAAATAGTTTTTTAAAATGAACTAGATATTTAGTTGTTATACATTCCCTAAATGTGAACACTATACCATTTCTATTATAACATTTTTTGGATAAAGTTTGTCTCATGTATAGTTTTAATCAAGGTAGGTTTAAGTTGAATTGAGATTAATCTTTATATATCTTACGTAGAAATACAAATATTTTCTCACATTTTTAAAGCTAGGTTAAGAGATACGACCTTTTTTATATAGTTTTGAAAGGTACCATGAAAATATAAAGATAATTATCTTCGGTAGAAATGAACTTTCAAACTGTCAGGTCCCTCAAAGGATTGTATAGTAGATGAATGGAATTATCTTCGATAGAGTTGAACTTTCAAACCGTCAATTCTCTCAAAAGATTGTATAATAGATGAATGAAAAGAATATGTTTTTTTTGACTAAATCAAAATTCATGCCTAGATCACTAATCTAATGTAAAGAAGATCAAGGACCAAATTGAAGAGTCAAAAGTTGAGAGGATGAAATGGAAAGAAAATGAAAAGGTGTGGAAAGAAAATAATGTAATTGGTGGTGAAGGAGTTATGAAACTTCGTTGGAAGCATCATAGTGTAGATTATTAATTCCCACATGCTTTTGAATTGAAAGATTGACATTGATTAAATTCAATAACCCTATAGGCAAATTTTTAAGAGTACTTTTTGGAGTGGTTTTGGACTTTTGCACCTAATAGAAATACTTTTATATATATATATATATATATATATATATATATATATACGTGCATATATATGCATTCATAATAATTCTCACATTCAACATTATCACCTGTGTTTACCTATTTTATTTTATGGTGCACGTTCATATACATAATGTGAAATTATTTGGAAAGTTTGCATGTGTGTCATCTTTTGATAGTCTTGCATTTTTCTTAATGTTAGACATAGAGAGTCTCCAAATTTGGATGTGGTGATCAAATTTGATTGTCGTATCTATTTCAAGTTTCAAAGTTTCTCTCGATCGATCAACTACAAATTTTTACTCAATATTTTAGTACAATCGTCGTTTTATATAAATATACAATGTAAGTCTAACATATATGTTACTAAATCAATAAGAAATAATTAAAAAAAAGACATCAAAAGATAGTAAATGTTTACGATATATAGAGAGAGAAAAGAACGAACAAATTAAACTATTCGAAAAATTACAATATAAAAAACAAAAATGAAAACTTTTGTTGGAAAATTTTGTGAACTAGCATGAGGAAAGATACTACATTCTCATCGATGAAGTCTTTCTATTTTGTTAAGAAGCTTTTGAGTTAAAGTGGACAATAACATATCATATATAACAATGTAAAGATAGATACATTATATTTTCGGTGACACCGAACTTTTATTTTATCTTTTTTCATGTCCATGGCGTGTAAGGCGGCCTCAAACTTTCTTGGAGTAAACAATGGACCTGTATGCATAGTTCGAAAGATTCGGTAGGATTCGAGAATGCAAGGAAAATAATGAAATATTGTTCACACGTTATATTTGACTCTAAATTTTGGTGACAAAAATAGTCGTGGGGTAGTAAAAGTTAGGGTTTCATGGAGAGGTTTTTGTGGGGGCTAAAAATGGCAAAAGTGTGGGACATGACTATCACAGACAACCATAAGTGATATTAAAAAAATTGCAGAAGATAAGCATGATCTTCGTTTTATTTGCTGTATTAAGAAGAATGTGTGTACTGTGTGTGGATTCACATTACATATAGTACTTATTTCTCTTTGTTTCTTCTTTCATATTTAGTGTAGTTTTGAGCTACGTGTGAAACACTTCCCATCTTCTTTTTCAACTTTCCTTAGTCAAATTTAATATATTTTATTTCTACTTTTATTGTATGAATATGGTAGTAAGATTCAAAATATTAAAAGATATAACACGATACAAAGCTATGCATAAATATAGCAAAATTTAGGTCAAAATTAATATCGTGGTTCCTAGACTTTAAATAAATCTTAAATTTAGTCTCTATTATTAGTTTATCATTAAAAAATATAACATGGAATGACTAAATTTAAGATTTATTAAAAGTAGAAGAACTAAAATTGAACAAAATTTAAAGTACAGAGACAAAAATGATATTTTAACCTAAAATTTATAATCGACTATTGAAATGATCCGTGATAGATTGTATCGTTAATATCACATTTAACATTTTTACTATATTCGTCATCTTTTAAATGTTTTTAGATATGGTAAGTAATCCACCTAACAAAGAATAAATAAATATATTTTAAAAGAAAATAGAAATCTTCATTTTTAATTATATAATAGATTTGTCCCTCTCTCACTTCTAATGTGAAATCATTTAAAGTATTATTACTTTTTTTTTCTCTCACTAATTTCAATCAAATGAAGCCGCTAATTTTAACTCCACAGTCTAGTAGTATATATTGCACACACCCTCTCTCACAAATCTCTTCATAAACATTAATAAACAAAGTTGACTTTATAAACATACATATAAAACAATAGAATTTAATATAGAAAATGACCATGTTAATTAATTAATTAAGGTAGAATAATGATATTTAAAGAACATGTTTGGATACTAAAATTCTTTAATTAATTAAAAGTAAATCTAGCTAGTTTGAATCATATAGAAAAAGGGGAAGAGGGGGGTGATGAGATGAAGTATTCAAATTTGCAGTTTACAAAATTATAATAATAATAATATGGATTTGGTGAAAAGAAAAGTTGGAAAAAGGTGTCATAAAGATATAATTAAGTTTCCTAATATGCATGCTTGAATAACAAGTTTGGATTAAGTAGATGGTAATCCTGTTTATCTAATTAAATCAAAGTTTAATTACAACCACAAATTGTTTATGATCTTTCACTTTTAAATTTAGGTAAAAATTTATAATAAACTATTTGATTGTGTTAATTAATAAAATTAGTAGGAATTTTGGGCAATTAAAGCCTAACATCTCTTAAGAGATTGTAATGTGTAGCATATCCATAAACCAAAGTCAAATGAAAATGGTGTGTCTTCCTATATATTGCGTGAAGAGATTGTAAAGGTTTTGGACTTCTTTTTCAAATGCATAAAAGAGACAGGTGGAGAGAGAACCACTTTTTGTGCCAGATAGTTGGGTTACCATGAAATATTTTTCGAAGCTATCCACCTAACTAAATATATGACGCGTAACACCATTTTACTACTTAAGGTATATGTATGCATTTTTGTTTCATAAACAGATTCAAATTCTAATATATTTCAAAATTCCAACTTTAATTTTAGAATTTTATTTGATGTTCGAGTTCCATTATGTTACACTTCATCTGTATTCACACAGTTTTGTCTTCAATTTTATAGGGATTTTTGTATGCCGGAGAAAATTGTCTATTCCAAGCTGAAAATTTTCTATTCCAAGCTGAAAATTTTCAGGGTTCTGACTCCGTCCCACTAGCCACAAGGGATGCTTGTCCCCAGAAAGTTTTCTAAATCGTTCAATCAGCCAGCATACACATACCGTGACTATATGGAAGCATGGTATAAGGTATTCTAGTACGATTCAAATAACCACTCTTGGTTTATTACGTTCTGTAAGAAATCTTACAAATGTAATTTTCCGAATTGGTTCCAACGATGGTGGAGTTATTTTGGACTTACTCCGAAAATTTTCCCGGTACAAGTTCAACAGGCATACCATCAGTTTTCAAACAGTATCTATTCGTTCACTCTCTCTCCGAATTATAGATTCTCGCTTTACTTCCAAGTGCCCTGGATCTTCTGCTGGAGCCATCAGCTTTCAACCAGAGCAAAGTTCAAGATCTTAGGGAAGATCTTGCGCGTCAAGTGGTGGGATAAGTACGACCATTCCCATCTCAACAAGGATCAAATAGCGAATTGGTTTAAGACCAACGCTCATCTTTCCCGAGAAGAAGAAGACCAGTTTTTTCTACACCATTTCGGATGACGACAAACAAGATAAACTTGAAGAAGATGACGGCATCTCTTCAAATTCATCTGTCAATGATATCAAACTTGACTACGATCTGTATTCAGGTTACGATATATTAGATCCCTATTTGGATTCCCAACCGGGATGAACAATAGGTTTTAGTTTTAGTTGTAGGTATTAGTTTAAGTTTTATGTTTTGATTTTTATTTTTCATAAAAAAAAAAATTAATCTATAATTTTAGTTTTTGTGTCCTGTAAATAGAGTTCAGTATATCCATTCTGCAACAGGTAATCGTCGATTTTGTGATCTCCGATTGAAGGGGAGGTGATGTAGATAGTAGGTGACTGAAGTGGAATGACCAACCACGGGCCAGTGCTTTTCAGCAACGATTGATTCCGGTTAGGAATGCTTGCCGCGACCGACCGATCCAGAGAGAAGAGGATGCATGGGCAGTGAATGGCGGGGTAGCAGAGAGTAAGTCCCTGGATGTATTCTCCTATCAACAAATCAACAGTAGTCGCATGGTAAGCGCAATCATGGCCATTCAGACAAAACTGGGTGACATCACCACCAAGAAAGAAGAAATTACGAAGATAGACTCGAGGACAGCTGCAGACATATCTTTTCCGCTTTACTTTAAGTTTTTGTCATTTTGTAATTATTAGGTTATGTTTACTTTACTTTATGCTTTTGTCGTTTTGTAATTATTACGAAAAGATAAGGATAAGTGGGGTCCTGCCCCACCCAAATCTTATCGTAATCTTTTACTTTTCAAAAAGAATGATTATGAAGAGATAAGATGTCAGTCATGGGTCTTGTTCTGTCGGCCACTCTCTTTGTCTTTTTCCAATTTGTATAATTATTGACGACACGTGTTTTAACCTGTATGGATAAACAATATCTCGGCGAGAGATTTGTTTATCTATATAAGGGCACGTCACTCGTCCCCTTTAATTTATTCTCCAACAACTCCTAAAATTAGTAATATTTTATACTCTAGAAAGAAACTTTTCATAATATAAATAATTTTGAATCTATTGTCAATCTAAACTCAATACATAGAAATAATTAAATAAAATTTTTACGTGCCAACATTTTGCTTAGCCTAACTTAACTCAAAACGGTCCAAATGCTTCGTAGTTGGGTTTATTATTCAATAAAGCCATTTAGATTGAAGAAATGTACAACCCGAACAACTAAATTTGATGTAAAATTAAACATGAATATTTTCATATAATTATAATTTCTAAAAAATTATTGTTATATACAAAATGAATGGTCATTTATTCCAACACATAATACGTCCTACTCAATCGTTACACGTTGGATCTCATACTTAATTCTCAACCTCAAAAACAAAGGAAGAGTATCAAAATTAAATCAACCATAGCCACAAATTTCTAGTGTTTTGTGTTAATCGTAACTTGTTTCAAACTCTATTTTAACTATTCTTGTTTTTTCTTCTTAATCAGTCATTAATTTTTCTATTATCGTGTCTTTATCTCAAGCCTTTAAATCCCTTAATTCTTTAACCAATATACCTAAAACATTTCACCTCCAAAAAGGAGAAATCCATACTTTATTAGGTTAAATAATTAAGTTTAGTAAACTCCATATCTTGGAATAAAAAAAAACAATAATGTTTAAATCGATGGGCTTGACTAAGAAGATGTTGAGAAGGAAAGGTGAAACAAAAGGGTTATTATTATAAGTCGGCATCATATGGATTTTCTTATTTTAAAAAGACACAAAAGTTTCAATATTCCAAACTTTCTGTATTTGATACGTACCTTTTAAATTCTAGTGTATTTTCTTATACCTATTTATAGTATAAACGTATTTATATATGTTCTAAGATTTTGTTGGTGGGGAAAATGAAAAGAAAACTCAATGGGGACTTCTATGAAATCAACCCCACGTTTCATTAATGGATAGGTATAAGAAAGGTCAAAGGAGATGAATGTTGGGGAGAGGTTGTTTATTGTCAGTCTAAGTGTGATTGTTTCCATTTTCTGATTGGAAGAGGAAATTAATAAATAAAATGAGGATAAATTCAAAACGAGTCGAATTAAAGTAAAATTTGGCTTTTGCAAATTCTAGATATGGAAGATTGTGATCCACAATTTTGTTTTATGTGAATTATTGTTCTTAGAATTCATGAAAAGAAAATAACGGAAGGAATCGGAGTAAATATTAAAAAATATATATGAACAATAAGGTTGAAATATAGAAATATTTTACTCGTGTTGTTTATTCTCTTAGTTGTAACTTTCTTGACTTACTTTCCTACGTTGTTGGTTTTGATGCTCAGTAGTGATATATTTTTATAGCCATGTTCTTAAAATAATAGTAATAAATTCTATAGACCTTTTATTTTAGAAATGTAAAGGCTTGGAAAATTAATAAAATAATTAATAACCTTTGCTTAAAACCATTTTAGCTTACAAATTTAGGAATTGAAAGAAGGGGGTGAAAAGTAGGGTAGAAAAGAGTAGATGTTGCATTTAATGAAAAGGATAATTAAATGTAACCATTTGGAAAGATTTGAGAAGGAAGAAGGAAGGAAACTTACACTTATTTGTTTTTTATTTTTTAGGGTCAACTTAGGATCACATTTAGTATTATTTGGTAGTATGGTCGGTGGGAAATCCTTAAAGCAAATTATGTTTATATTTTGTTGTTTCTCTAATTTTTAAGAAGAAGAAGAACGAATTATTATTTTATATAAAATTAAGTTTTTCCCATTTTTCTTTTTTTAATGTGTTTTGTCAATTCCTATTTATGTGTTTCAAACAAAATTTATTTGTAATTGTTGGCCTATGCAGACTCTATACCTACTTTCTTCATCTTTTCATCTCTTATATATTCTTCTTTCTTTTCTTTTTCTTCCTTTTTAAGATTTGTCAAACTTAACAAATTTTCTTTCGCCTTCATACAAAAAATTATGTTTACGATTAAGTGACCTAGCTAGCTAAATGGTAATAGTATCGTGTGGGATTAGGAACGTAGCTCAACTAGCATAAGCTTGCGATATCCATCCTTTAAGTTCACTTTTTTAACCCAATATATGTTCTAAAAAAAATGATAGAAATATTGTTATGTACATATATGAAGAAAAATGTGCCTCTGTATACTAAGTTTGCACTACTCATTTTTGCATCGAGTTGTACAACAACATTTTATCACATGACAATTCTTTTTGGAACAATTGTAAATATACTAATTAGATTCAAAGTGCTTTACATAGATAGCAACATTTTAAAAAATAATTACAAATATAGAAAAATCTATCAAGTTGGTCTATAATAGATATAAGTCATAATGCAAATATTGGTCTACAAAACGTAACCCATATAAGAGTATTCTATATGCATGATAGAAGTATATCGTTGATAGATTTTGTTGTATTTGTAACGTGCACTTGATTTATTATCCCTAAAATTATAACTTATTATAATAATTATTTTTTTCTCTTCCTTAAATATTTTAAAGTTTTTTTTCTAAAAAAACTCCTTTTAATGTATGATTGAAGTAAAGTGCAAATAGATTATTGGTGGGACGTTCAACCTAGGATTTATTCAAATATATATGGCTTAAACAACAAAAATGGGACTGTTTTGTTTTATTATGTCAGCCTAAAAATGAAAGAAATATAAGCATATAAGCATATAATTATAATAGCCCAAATAAGCAGCCAAAGAAAAATATATGAGTGTGATATGAAAGGTTGATGGAGCCTACATCCATCCATATTTATTCTTCAATCCAACCAAATTTGAATTATCTAGAAGATAATGTCAAGAATTTAAACTTTGAGAATTTAAAAGATTAATACCTTAACTATTCATAATATGTCTAGAAGTAAGAATTATATCAATGACACGTATAAAATATAATTAAAATTTAATTTATATAGATAAATTATATTTATTTATGGTTGTATTTAAATTTCAAACGAAAATAGAAACATATGAATGTAAAATAAAGATAAAAAAAGTGGTCAAATAATAATGTTGGAATTAGGAAGAAAAGAAAGAGAAAGGGAAAAGGAGAAAAGAGAGGGACAAGAAGATGGAGGCTAGAAAAAAGGTTGGAAGGAGGGAGGAAGGTGGAGAAGAAGGAGGAGAGGATGATAAAGAAATAGAAAAAGATAGAAGAACAAAATATTTTTTTTATTTTAAAACAATCAAACTTCCGAATTTAAAATGTCGAGTTTGAAAATTAAATTATCAAAATAATGTTGTTTTGTTGTTATTTTATTTTTTAGGTCTAGTGGTTTCTCTATTAAAAAAATATGTGTATTGAGAGGTGTTTAAAACTCACGTAGAACCTTGAAAAAATATTCCAGAGAGAAGAAACTATTTTCAGTAACAAAACGAACCATACATAATAACAAATAGAAAAAAAAAGTCGTGCCTAAATTGATAGGTCGTGAAATATTATAATTGTTGACATCATGAATGACAAAGTTGCTTATGAGAAAGTTGGTTAAGTAAAGTGTTAAATGTCGGTGGTTGTTATTTATATTATTATTTCTTCCAATTACCTTTGGGCCAAATATGTAAAGGGTTTCTTAAACATAATTTTCTAATGAAAAATGGGTTTAATTAAAATTAATGAGATTTGTGTCCATCACATTTTCGTAAGAATCACTTCAATTATAGGATTAATTAAAAAATTTAAACATGATTTTTTGGTTCTTTTATTTATTTTAATTTTACTCACATTTTGTGTATGAATTATGTATGTTCACATATACTTTATTTTAGATTATGTCAATTAAACAATGTAATTTATATGACATATCTCATTACTGTTTTCAAAACACAACAAAAAAAAATGAACGTAAATTTTTATAATTATAGCAAAATATTATTAATATTTAACATTGTATATTACTAATAGACTATAAAATTTTGCTATATTTATAAATATTTTTAGCATTTTTATAGTTGTAATAATTTTTCATATACCAATTGATATAATGTGATTTTGATAATTATACAATAGTGAAATTTGTTTTTGCCTTTCTTTTCATCTTGATATACTCGATTTGTTTTTTCATTCCATTAGTTTGATCTATGTTTTTTGCTTTAGTTTTATTAGGTTTTTAAATTTGTCATCTAACTTTGATCGTATAATAAATTAATTCTAATTGTGTCTAACTACGTTATAATTACTAATATAATGTATATGAATTAATTTGCTATATTTTTTTAAAAAAATGATAAGGTATTGATATCATGTTAATTACTATTGAGCTAAGTTCACTTTTACCAACCTTATTTTCATTTTCAGTGTATTATGCATTTTACACAAACACAACCAACATTGGTTTGGTTTCTTCGAGTGACATCAACCAAATTAAATTTTTAATAAAGATTTTTTTTGGATAGATATATAATATCCTTTTAAGAAAATTAAAAGAATAAATTGAGAAGGAAACTAAAAACTTTACATGAAGGTATACAACAATTTTAAAGATGAAAGTTAAAAAGAAAACGTTTTTTGTGTTTATTCATTCATGATTTTTGCTCTTATCCTTTTAAGAAATATACATATAGAATTGATAGGAGACATGATGTCTTCTGGATTTAGTTGAAGTGATGTTTAGAAAGTTTATGGCCAAAAGGGGACAAACTTCAACACAATTGTCTCTATCGGCGAATTTAATATAATTCCAGAAGGCCGAACTTCCATTTAAATTTATCGTCTTTATATAATATGTATAAAAAAAAAATTAATTATTGTTTAATATTTGTAGGTAGCTTAGTCGTAACTATGTTTGTCAGCCCTCTTTTAATAATAATAATAATAATAATAATAATAATAATAATAATAATAATAATAATAATAATAATAATAATAATAATAATAATAATAATAATAATAATAATAATAATAATAATAATAATAATAATAATAATAATAATAATAATAATAATAATAATAATATAATAATAATAATAATAATAATAATAATAATAATAATAATAATAATAATATAATAATAATAATAATAATAATAATAATAATAATAATAATAATAATAATAATAATAATAATAATAATAATAATAATAATGGTGTAGTGAGTAAAATATTATGTATGAGCTGCCCACGTGGATGGGCTGTTTGGTCCATTTTGCCTAAATATTGCGTCCAGCTCATCCCTACGTTGAACTTTACAGACACGTGCACACTCCTCCTTCTACTACAATTTTCTTCATTCTCATACCCACCTTTTCTTCAAACCCTACAACACAAATTGTAAAACACAATAGATCAGATTCAAAATACCTTTCTTTTTATTTTATTTGGAGTTCATTAATAAAAAAAACATTAAATTGTAGGATGAAAAATCTAATCTATCATTCATGTTTATGATAAGTATATAAAAATTCTAGTATCTTGCGTACAACTTAATAACTCACTTAAACTTAAATATACTATCAACTTGAAAGTTTATGATTCGATAACTTGTGTTACGTATGGTTAAAACAAAAGTTATATTCAACAACAATGACTCACATGGTCAAAACGTGGAGAAGAAGAAATTGATTTGGAGGCATATGTGTGGTAATGTAATTGGTTGAGACAAGGGAAATTGTATAGGTGAGAAAGGGTCAGGTGTGTCATAATAAAAGGAGATAGTAGAGGATCACATTGAAATTTAAATGCGGTCAGCTTCATCATCGGCGGGCAGCAGGCAGAAGAGAGAGAGAGAGAGAGAGAGAGAGAGAGAGAGAGGGTAGAGAGATGTCACTTTCGGGCAATGCAGGAAATAGAAATTGAGGGCAGCAAACTTAAAAAGTCAAAAGCGTGTATATGCCTTAGAATTTCATGGCATCTCCATGATCATAAGACAACCACTGGATGGTTTTTTGTTTCGTTACTGTCCGATTAAATTATTGGATTCTTTCAAAAATGTCGAGATCTCAATTTTATGAATAAAATTTTTAAAAAATATACTCGATAAACATTTTTAGGTTTGTTATAAATGTCAAATTTTTAGAATTGTTTCTTTTTTTTTACTTTTTGTCAAAACGATTAGTATAGTTAAGTGAGAATTGACATGTAATTCTTTTTTATTGATTAGATATATTTACGTATCACATCTATTACTAAAGTAAAAAAAATAAATAGATATTTATATTGGTATTGGTTAATAATATTTTAAGACATGCATAATAATATAAAAGGTTATTATTAAAATAAACAATTTCAACGTCTTTCATATAACATAAAATTCTCCTACCCTTAATTTCTTATTATTACTTTTTATTTTTATTTTCAAACTTCTTGTCAACATTTAATCATTAATTATTCTCATCGAGTTGATTAGACATGTTATATTTTTAAATTTATATTTCAAATTAAGAAAACATTTTTAAAAAAGTATTAATCAAACATAGTTTTGAAAATACTTTTTATAAAGTAAATTAAAATAAAGAATTTTATTTGAACAATCTCAACACCTTACTTATCTAGATAAATCAAAACCTCCCAAATTCTCTCTCTATATATATATATATTATATCATAACTAGTGGATTATAATAAATGTTAAATAGAGTGTCAAATGATAGGAAGAAGTTGAAATAATAAAATAAATATAACACATAACATCTGAGAAGTAATAAATAATTTATTTTCACACATCAAAAAAATTCCCCACGGGATGAGTTGTAATGGGAATATGACTTCAAAGTTCAAGATCATAAAAAGAAACAACCTTTTTAACTTGGTTACTTTTTTTTATATATAAAATGGATTTTAAATTAGGTTTAATTTTTTTTAATATATAATTATTAGTCCAACAATTTGTATTCAAAATAACACTATATAAATAGTGTTAATTTTTCTTTTATTTCCATTGTTAGAGCATATAAAAGAGATGAGCTATGGTCATTGACGTATAATTGAAATACGTGATTATATAAATAATCATCTAATTTAATCTGTTTAGAAGTTCGAATTCCTACCTCAAAAAACAATCTCAAAGACAAAAGATTTCTTTTTCTTAACACAAACTAAAAACAAGAAATTAGAAACCAGCAATGAAATACATGATCAAACATGGGATGAGCAATTGGCAAAGTTATATCATTAGTCATCAAAGCACAACCAAGTTGGCTTTGAGAGGTAGTACTCAAGGTCACATTTACAGGATGAAACTAGAGAAGTTGGCACTTGTAAGCAGAGGTGAGTATAATAAACTAAAAAACCAAGATGACCAACCAAACTAAAGGCAATTGATTGGAGATAACAGGGGTTCAATCAGTGTCAGTTGAAGAAAAGTCCAAAACTAACATTTGAAAAGAAATTTAAAGGTTAAAAGGACTGATTGACTAACCAATGGCTGGTTTGTATTCCTTTACGGTTGGAGTTGGTTTGAACATTTACTAAGTCGATCATAGTCGGTTTGATGACAATTTAGTCAAAAATCGACTTCGACTTACTAATGCTCGTCCCTACTCGTAAGAACAAAAATCCTCTCATCACCTGCCTGATTCATTTCTCTACCTTCTTCAATCTGTTATGAAAAATGACTCAATTTACACCTACAAAACAAGCTATCAGATAGCTAGCACTTTGAAAAGAAGTTCTCTATTCGCATATTAACATTTTTTACTCCATTCTTGAACCTTTTTGTCCCTGCTGATGTGGCGTCACTCTGCACAAATTCACAGACAACAGATGGTCAGATATGGTTTGTTGCAAGCTGCTCATGAAATTGAAATTTTATGTTCTATTCACTTTAGTCCATCTAGAAACTCTAAAGGGATGTTGACTATCGACCTCAACAGTTTGGCATTAGATAACTCAACTCCACCAATCTTAATAGCATTCACTATCTGTGCACCTATTGATGAACTCCATCTTCCTCACTCTCTTTTGCTCATTTTTCGAGAAACTCCAACTCTGCTCTCCAAACAAACTTCCTAACTTCAACTAAACAACTTCAACTCTGCTCTCCAAACAAACTTCCTAACTTCAACTAAACAACTTCAACTCTGCTCTCCAAACAAACTTCCTAACTTCAACTAAACAACTTTGCACCCAAAGTACAAATTTTCTAACTTCAACATATTAACTCTAGACTTTAAAGCTCAACTCAACTGTCCAAACAAACACCCCTAAAAGTGAAATGATCCATTATCCAAGAAAAATAACATGAAAACTAGATATATTTCAGAGAATGACAGAAAAGAAGAAACAATTTCATAAAATTACCAGTGAGGATTCATTTTGAGATCTCAGGACTTTTATTTGTCCACCTCTCCCGTCAGCACCAACGGCAATCAGTTCACCTGAACGTGAACCTTGCATTGCACTTGAGTCATTGGTTTGTCCACGTTTGCACCATTTACCCAAATACATATTTGATCCATTAGGGCCAAGTAGTCCACCAGAAAAAGATATACCTCCTGGATATTGTAATGTCACCACCTCAAATATGTCAGTTTTTATCAGTTGCTTTTTTTAGGAAAAAGAAGAAACCAAGTATGTGTTACCAAACTCTACGCTTAATACTGTACCATTACCTAGCTTATTGAGTGATATATGGCTAGAGGATTCTCGCCTAATGTTAATAAGGACAGTTTCAGGTTCTGCAGAGTCTTCAACCAACAAGGGCATGCATTCATCCCCCGGGACAGCAGTTCTGACTATATTACTGACTGTAGTTGTTGAAGGCATAGGATTTACTGAATTGGTTGTTCTTTCTGATGCCTTTTTCCGGACCAAATTGCAGCTGGTCAACTGCGGATGGTAAGACATTCGGTTTCCTTCCTCACTTATTTGGCTTTCCATGGTAGAATCTTTGGCATTCTCAACTTGAGAACATTCTGAAGCTTTCTTATTCATTGAGGAGCATGTGTTCTCAGCGATATCTACCGTGGTCAAATAGCTTGTACGAGTATCGCCTGGAAAGTCATAAATTTTCTTTTTTCTAGAAGATAACGGTTCGTTGATCTGGCTTGCAGTTGAACCTAAAGTATCTGCTGCAGCAGCGGACTTATTTTTTGCTGATACCATGTTACATTTACAACAAACACTACCCTGAACTCCTAGTTTTTTTGCGTCTTTCAAGCCTCTCAGAACTTCACTATCTTTTTCTTCAATGGCTTTCTCTAGTTCTTGGACCCTTACCTGATAATAATCATACAACATTAAATCGGAGCCAAAGAATAAGAGGAGATTTTTGTTATGAGCTCACCTTCAGCTTATTTATTTTCTCATTTGCCTTCTCAAGTTTCTTACAAGAGCGAGCCTCTCCCCTTCCAAGAAGATTGCACTTAGCCATCAGTTCTTTATAACTCCTGTGGAAAAATGAAGATTTTGTCAAAGAACATTGAAAACGAAGAACTAGCCAGAGAAAATACAAACATATTCCAATCATTGGTCTGATCTTCAAGAAACATTATTATATACTTGAACAACATGGCTTTTGATTCATAAAAGTTGCTCTAAGATTTGATTTAAGGCCAAATAACACAATTGTGAAAAGTTAAATTCCATTATTTCAGATTCCATGTGAGATATTGACCTATTACGCAGGACCAAGGATTTCCTTAGAATGTCAATTGTATCTTTATTGTCTGCTCCACTACCCAATGAAGAAAGCTTTAGGACCTCCTCTTCATCAAGATCCACTTCAGATATTCTGTAATAAAAATGATGACACTGTTGGTATGCAAAAACACAAAAGGGAAAAAACAACCATTTCTTTTTATTTTCTAATAACAAAACTCGCACTTACAACTTAAAAGCTGCAAGTTCTTTAGCTAAAGCCATACTTCTTTCGTGCAGCCTTTTGCACTCAAGAGTTGAGTTTTCGAGTTCCTGCCAGATCAGCAGGCAAACACCATGAATGTATAACATAATCAGTTCGTAAAGGAAGAGATTGCAAGGGAAAAAAAGACATAAAATCTTAAAAGGTATTGAAAGTAGAGACAAAGAACAAACACATGTTTTACATGAAAACCCTAGTTCAAGGAGAAAAACCAGTGATACAAGCGAGAATTAATTTGTAGACAAAGAACAACTTTCTTAATATTTTTTTATAAAACTAATGATACAAGCGAGAATTAATTTGTAGGCAATAGAAGCCTAATTAAAATAATGAAAAAGATATTAGAACAACATAAAAGACTAAAAAACCTTTGGACTTTCAACATACAACAAACAAGCCCACTAATTCTAACAAAAGGGATTGTTGACCTCAGATTTGAGATGAAGCAGTTGAGACATTGAAGTTTTTTGTTTCATGGCGTCATTTCTCAATCCTACTTCTTTCTTCAATTCATCCTGGCAAAGTTGAAGCTGAAACAAGATAATGTGATTAAGTACCACGTGTATACATGAATGATGAACCCATCAATAGTTAACATGAGCCAATAATAGCAGATAAAGCGTTCTCTAGGAGCTGAAGAATTGAAATTTTGATGTTCAGAAGAAAATCATTGCTGAATGTCTCAAGTCGAGTTGTTTAGGACACAAGTAAACCAAGAAACTATTAGTTCTGAAGTTAGATTATACTGATCCATGTAGAGAAGCCTCCTTGCTAACTACTCAAAAGAATCAAAATATGCATTATTATAATAAACCAAAATGTAGAATAAAAACCAGTTAAAAAATCATTCCTTGAGAAACCAAGTACGTTTTCAATTTTCATAAGCAAGATTAAATGAAAAGTACAAAGCTATAACTAGAAGCGGCATCGCCATAAGACATCAACTAAGCCCCAACGCAACTAAAGAAATACCAAACAGTCCTCAATTACTATCTTATGATATAAGAGGAATAGTTGCAAACAGAAAACTCCTATCAACCAAGCTCCAGTAGAAGCCAATAAAAAAATATGAAACTACACCTATTTTCTGTAGCTACCTTACAAAGTCCTAGCATTACTTTCCTAACAGAGTTGTAAAATCATCACACCACACCACAGATGGTTGAGGATCCCACGTCAAAAAAAAAAAAAAAAAAACCTCACATTGTTTAAAAGATACATGGGTTACTTTCTCCATGCCAATTAGTTTTGGGTTGGAATCCCACTTTACCTAATATGGTAATATAGCTTATGAAGCCCAAATAGTCATACAGTCCAAAAATGAAAATTGAGACCAATCTCAAAATGGCAAACCCAAAGAGACTTATTGAGTGGAAATATTGAGAATATCACATCGGAAAAATCGAGAAACCACAAAAATTTAATAAGATGGATTACCTCTCTCATTTTCAATTGATTTTGATATGAAAGTTATATCCTCCCAAAACAACCACTTATAAAGACCTAAAGAAAGCACCACTAAAACTAAGCAAGCACAACCAAATGACAATTAGTGCAAATTCTATCACTGTGGAAAGAATCAACGCCGAAGACAAAGTGAAGACTAAACCTTTTCAAAGACTGCTAATTTCTAAAGTTGTAAGCATTATAAAGATTAGAAATCAAACATCCAAGCATTCAGTATCAAACATCTAACCGTTCTAGTTTTCTCAACAATCAAGCAGAAATACCTCCTCATGAAGCTCTTTGATATCCTTCCCTTGAGTTTCCAATGTCGAATTAAGCACCGATACCCTCATCTCCAACCTCTTGACCTCACTTCTCAACAACTCCGGATCTTTCTCAATCCAATCAGCCGGTTTCTTAGCCAGCATTGAATTATTCGCATCCCCCACAGATTGAAAATACAACCGCGCAACATCTTTTCCCACACAGGTCTGCTTACACACAGGACAACTGTATTTCTTCTTCCCATTCGAACAATACTCAAACCACTGCTGTAAACTAAAGAACCCCAATTACAAATTTACAATACCTCAATGTTCCAAACGAACAAGAAAAAACAAAAACAAAAAAAAAACAAAAACAAAAAAAAAACAAAAACAAAAAATGTCAATACAGAGCGCAAATCAATAAATGGTTTCCTTACCAGAGCTCGTGGAAGACATGGCCACAGTTTGAGATGGATTGAAGATCCTCGATGATGGGTTTTAGATCCTCGTAGCAAATTGAGCAAATGGTTTTGGCAAAACCGCAACCATTGTCCATTGATTATGCTTTCTGTAGGTTGTTGAATGAAGAATCTGGGAAATTGGGTTTTGCAATGTGTTATGAGAAGAGAATTGGAGGGAAATTTTGGAGCGGAAATAAGAGATATTTGAAAAAGGAATTGATTGAAACCATTGTTGTAGGGCGGGAAAGAGTCGGAGACGTTTCACGAAAATTCAATTTTTCCCCGTTCTCTTTTCTGGGATCTAATTTTGTTCTTTCCTTTTTTTACAATTAATTAACAATTCCACAATTTTATTTTTTCAAATTCTCATTAAAAAATAATAATAATAATAATAAAAAATAGCATCAAAATATTTACCCTTCCTACGAAAAAAATAAATGTAATAAATTGTTTTAAGTAGGACTATTTTCTAGTACATCTTTATAACATTTTACTTGTCTAAAAAAAATACAAAATCTAATGAAAAATTGCTATTAAAAAACTTATTTTCAAACTTATTTCACTCATGTGACATAAAACGAAAATTGTTTTTGATATTTCTCAAATTATTAAAACTTTACTTTACTTATCTTTGTAAGATATTTAAAAAATTTATAGACTCATGATGATTGAATAATACAACCATAATGATCCATTTAAATATATGTATAACTATTTAAATCATAGTTTTTTTTTAATCGAAAAGTCAAATACAATAATATTTTATATTTATCCAATGGATTGGATTGTAATTTAAGTTTATCTAATAATAAGCTTCATCTTTCTCAAATAATATATAATAAGCTATGTTAGATTGGATTGTAATTTAAGTTTATCTAATAATAAGCTATGTTAGATTTTGATATTTTGCTAAAAGATCAAATGAAGGAAACAACTTTTGTAAAGCCTGTTCATATATATAGAACCAAAAGAATTGAGGATATAAAAAGATTAACATACTCTAAATTCCACAGCGTGTACAAAAAAAACAGCCTTCAAATGAAGAACAAATATAGTATTCAAGTCTACATTTTCATCTTCCTCTTGCATTTCTGATCCTCAATTGACTTACTGAATATATTGATCACGAATGTACAATTCATCTTGACAACAACCTTTCTCCCTATAAAATGCAACAACTTCACTTTTCCTGGGATCCTCGAGAAGCTTCTCAATCTCACCTTCCCCAAGCTCACATCGTTGTTGAGGTTCGACAAGACTCGATCGGCAACGATGTCAATAGTGACATTCATTTGCACAGTTTGTCGTGCCTTGGCTTTCCCCGGCGGCCCTCGTACCTCCCCTATCACTGTCTCATTGATGAATAGAGTTGTAGTAGTGTTACTGTACTTGAACGATGCCATGTTGGGGTTTTTAACTGACACATCGGCAGTCAGTGACACGTTGGATCCTGGCTTTGGTATGACATTGTTGATCAACTCGAGCTTTGTGATTGAAACTCTGTTCATTTGGATTATGGGATCCTTGATTTGAAATAGAGTGAACATCAAGATGATGATGATTACTATCGTTGGAATTATGAGAAGAGCTGCTATGAAACTGCAACATTTTATGAATCTTTTTCGTTGGATTCTCTTTAGATGTAATCTTGTTTCGCCGTTGTCGCTACTCAAACGATTGAGGGTAGCTGGAGTGAGAGGCTGAGCTTGGTCCTTGTCCACCATGGTTATGGAACAGTGGAGAAAAACTTTAAGGTTATGAGAGATTTTAAGTACTGCTTATTGAGTTTTGTTTATAAGGCAATGGTTTAGGGAAGTGCCCAAAATTTGAAGCCATTGGACAATGTTGAATTAAAGGCAAGCAAAGACATGCATGACTTTTAGGTTATGATATAGTGGTTGTAAATATGCACTTAATAAAGAGAAGAGTAGAAAAAGAAATCAAGTTGTTCATATTGTATTGTGTGTTTGTGTTAATTTGTAATTGGTCCATGTGTATGTTTTGTGGGATAAGTAGGGACAAATTGCTTTAATTATGTGTGAAAAATATTGTTACCAAATAAATTGGATGGGGCCTAAGCTTTGACAAAAAGAAAAACAAACATATAGGAATAAGTTAGAATTGAGTTTGATATCAGTCCGAAGCAAATTTACGGGGCTCTAAAATGTGGAAGATGTTAAAAATATATGAACGTCACATCAATTAATTATATCCAAAAAACGACATCGATTCATAAATTAGTTATCACAACCCTAATTAATTTTGGTTGTAAAAGTCATACTTTGTATGAGTGGTCGACTTTAAATGTCATTGTCCTAGTTGATGTCAAATTTTGGAAGAAGGAAAAATACACATGACTTTCACGTAACACCAACAGTGAATTTGTTTAGAAGAAAAAAAATGTGACCTATGAAAACTAAAAAATTTAAGATTAAAAAATTACCTCATATGAAATCATAAGTTTCGAAGTAGTCTTAGGATAATTAAATGACCTATCGAGGTAAGAGATGGTCCAGGTTTTATGTTTGACTCATGTTGGCATCAACTTTAATCAAGGCTGAACTTTTTATTTAGACAATATCACAGATTAAACATTTGACCAACTCCAAGCAAAGACTTTTTTGTTCCTATTTATATCAAACATATGTACCATCATTTACTCTAAATTTATCCATAATAATTCTCATTCAATAGGGAGTTTTTTACTACTATTTTCTTAAAAGATTCAATTGGGTAACATTTTAGAAGTTTATTCTTTTTATATATTACCTAGTAGTAACATTTTGAAAGTAGAAGCAAAACAAATATATTTTTTTCCCAAAATTAATAACAACAATAATAATAAATAAAAGTTGGTTTGATATTATCTAAAAAAGTCCACAAATTTTTTTTTTGAGTTTGTTATGTGTCCTAAAAGCTTCACCGCCACGTGGAAGGTCTCAAACGAAAACAGCCGTCGTAGTTGGACACTCTGGCGTAGCCACGTACTGTAGAATCGCCACCTCATTCACCCATTTATATAATAATTAAATTTCTCTCCTTACTTCCTTACTTTATTGCATTGTCAATGGCGGACTCTTCTGAAACCGTACAACCCAAGGCGGTGGAAATCGCGGATGATAATATTAACAATGATCAACAACCCATTACTCCATCTCCTCTGCTGTCCTCTAATTCCGATAAAATGGATCATTCTCCGCCGGCGGAGGATGAGCCGGCGGAGAGTTCTCAAATGTTAGGGAAAAAGCAACCTGTTCATCGTGTTCTTGGCACCAGAAAGCGTACGGCTAATTCCTCTTTGTGTTTTTTCAATTCTTGTATTTTTTTTCATCTCTAAAAGTTATTGTAAATGAAAAAATTAGTGAAAATGTTTACAAAATGGAACCAAATTTTATATTCTATGCCTATATTTTATAGATAAATTATAATATTTTTTGCTATATTTAAAAATAGCCCAACATATTGATGTTTTTGAAATTATTGTTTTATTAACATACATCATCTTATATATATATACGTATGGAACTCGAATTTTTCTTGGGGCATCAAATACTGTTATGCATTTAATTTTATCATCCCTACCAATGCAATGCAACTAGGTGTTTTTAAAAAATACCTCTATTATTATGCTTGTTCTGGTGGTGACATTTGGTTTTTTTCTTTTTTTTGAATTATGTTAGTACTTCCATAAGTTTTGTACAATAGTTTCATCTTGTAACATTGGAAATTCAAAACTACACTAGTGCTTATTTCTATCCAAACCAATAAATATTGGAGGCACCACCGAATGAGGTCGTGCATGTTAATTAACATCTGGCATTGTGTAATGATCTTGTTTTGGGTAGTTGCTGACGGGTTGTTATGGCGGGACAAGACGGTCTCGGTTGCGGTTGTTGGTGGAGCAACGATAGTTTGGGCGTTTTTTGAATTGCTTGAATATCATTTGCTTCCAATCTTATGTTATGCGTTGATCGTGGTTGTTGCTCTCTTGTTCCTTTGGTCCAATGCTCATATACTCATCTACAAGTACGTTTCAATACCTAAAATCTCTCATTTTCATTAAGTATGATGGTAGTGTATGCTTGAACCTAGCTCTTACAAAAAAAATTGTGTGCATTAATAGGAGCCCTCCTCATCTTCCGGAAGTTCGTATTAGGGAGGAACCATTTCTACAGGTAGCTTCTGCAGCAAGGATCGAAATCAATCGGGCCATTGCGATCTTGCGTGATGTTGCATCCGGGAGAGATGTGAAGAAGTTTATTGCTGTAAGTGCTGTTAAAATAAACTGCCCAATGCACTAATTGCCTTCAGTACTATGAACTTTTTAACTTTAGAGCCTACTTAATTAGATTGACATGCATAATCTTGTTTTGTTATTAATTTCTTGATCCAATGAATGAAATAGCTCCATTCATTTGATATGTTCAGATAATTTGTTTTAATTTTCTTTACAACCTTTGTTGTACTTATTATACGTTCATAGAAATCAATCCTACCCTTACTTAATTAACAACCTACGTGATCATATTTATATTTATTTATAAGAGCAATGATTACGTGATCATATTTATATTTATTTATAAGAGCAATGATTAGGCCAAAAAAGCACCAAATGATGGGCTATGCAGCCCAGTTACTAACTAAGGATTCTCATATATTCTAATAGTTGAGTTTTACAATGTGATCAGGTGGTTGTTGGCTTGTGGTTCCTATCAGTAGTAGGAAATTGGTGCAATTTTTTGACCTTGTTTTACATAGGTAAGATTTACTTTCACAATACACCTCGAAACTCCCTGGCCATTTCGACATTACTTAATGTTTTTTCCTTCCTTTTTTACAGTTGTGGTACTACTGCACACGGTACCGGTTTTTTACGAGAAGTACAAGTACAAAATCGACTCATTTGTGGAAAAGATTGTGGCCGAGATTAGAAAGAAGTATACAGTTTTTAACGAGAAAGTGGCAAGTAAATTTTCCAAAGAACCATCAAGAGACAAGAAGGATTGAAAGAAAGGGAGGAAAAGACTATAATGTGTGTTCTCTTTTGGACTTGAAAGTCTTCATTTTCTTTCTGGTTAATGTTGTGTAAATGTTTTGATTTGAAGTTCAAACCAAAGCTTATATGTGTCCTTGTACATATCAAACTTTTAGTGTAAGGTCACTTCTTTTCTTGAATTTGATTTGGTAGATGGATTTTGAATAGTGTGGTGAATTGATGTGGTTGTATTATGTGGTGATCGTTGAGACTTGTATGTGACAAAATTGACTTGGGAACGAATGTGAATGTGTCTATACTTCTGCCTATCATATCTTGATTGTTTGCCAAGTAATGTTTATGATTTATATGGTACGTTTGCGATGGTTGTGAGTTTGAAAATTCAGGTCGGCATTCTTCATAAATTTAGATTTCACATACGTTTTAACCATATCATGAGCATAGTTGTGCTATACTATACAGTAGATTATTAGTCTTAATGTGCAAATGAGTGAGCAAGAATGAGAGTGTTAGTACGCTTTGAGGTCGATGTTTTAATGAACGATCAAATTGTAATTTCTAGTTGCAACTTTAAAATGGAGGAAATATGTCGTTTGTTCCTTTGTAAAGTGGGATGTTTATGAGACTTGCAATCATTAGCACAAGAGCTGTGCTCTAGATCGTGATTTTGCACGTGACAAACAAAAATATTGAAACAAATATGAACAAAAACACCCCATTTATTCGATTCTTTGCACAACAAATGAAGTTTCAAGATATCGAAAACATAAAGTTGTGAAACTTGTAGCTCTGCAAACGACTGCACCCGGTTAACCGAACACTAACCACCCAGTAAAAGAATAAATTGAACATCACATGGCTTTATCGTCATTAACAAACTCAATGCTCTTGTAGTTTTCTATTAATTGACGATTAAAGAAAATCTCAGTATTTTGGAAGCGGTCTTGAGTTATAAGTGTTCTCAGACGATGATGATGTGAGAGGAACTGTTGAGAATTCGGAATCAGAGTGGTGTCTTGAAAGGCGAAAATCACTGCCAAAAGGAAGGTGAGTCGATTGAACATGTGAAGGAAAACCTGTTCTTGAAGAATCAGGTGTCGAACCAATCGTCTTTGTTCTGGGATCAAGTAACGGTGAACCAGTACTGGCAACATCTGGGCTGCTAGATTGCGATGCTTCCCGAAGCTTGAGGCTTTCCTCGGCTTCTCTCTTCTCTCTCTCCTCATTCTCCTTGAGAAGAAAGTCAACCCATAAATCTGCAAAGGACTGAAAGGAAAATCCAAGCTTAGAATAGACTTTCTTTTATTGACAAAGTTAAAAGAATTAAAATGTCACCACTTAGTGGAGATCCCAGAACCATATAAATAAAATGTTCAAACTCTATATGATAGGTTTATTCGATATCAGTCTTTGAACATTCAGAAAATAAACAATAAATTATTGCTACGGTCCCCTGCACTAGCATATCATCATTTTGTTGGATAGATGAATACCATGACTGGAATATGCATATTATTAACGAAATGAGGTGAGCATATTTACAACCATATACGATGGCCATCGTGGGTTTTGGATGTAATCAAAATTGATGATGGAATTATAATATGAACCGAAGTATGTTCTTTCGTGAAAGTGTGGAGATTAAAGTGTTTTCTTTTGGAACTTGACCATAAAGAATTTGAAAACTCAGGGACCAAAATTGGATTTTTGTCCCCAAAATCTCAAGATCTTACCAAAATAGAAGTTACAAATACTTTTGCCATGTAATGAGTTGACACACCTGATTATCAGAGGCCATATCAGCTGGCGTATCTGTTGTGCTTCCTCCCAAAATCCCGCCTACCAGGCGTCCAGGAAGGCCTAAAACTCCACGTACAACACCTTTGCTTGGGCCTTGTTTAGCAGCTCCTATCCTCAGCTTCTCATCTTCAGAGAATCCAAGCATACGGACCATAAGATCCAAAACCTGCATGCAATGCACAAGAACTAAGTGGATGAAAAGATCTAAGAGGGGAAAAAGAGCAGTTATGATTTTGATTCTAGTCAAACCATTATCTATTCAAATATCATCCCAACCAACCAAGTTGCCTACTCTAAAATAGCATATTGGTATATTGTCCACATATCTGCAGACATAGTCAATGCAGGGGACATTACACGAAGCTTATATATGGATATGTTGATTAAAAAAATAAAAATACCTCTTTACTGTGGTTTCTCTGGAAGTACGTCACCAGTAATTTGATCACAATACGCCTGCCAAAACCTCCCAATGATCATCAGTATTACAACTCCACATGGTCGAATTGCACAGAAACAACACAATTGATGGTGAGGGTTCATGAAGTACGTAATTATTCAAAAGAGTAAATACAATGGGATAGCCAGAGTTTCAATTTGAAGAGATTGAAAGGACAGACAAAGAGCACACATCAATTTACGTGGAAACCCGAGTACCGAGAGAAAAACCACGATTGTTTGTTATTATTATTTTCTAATGAATAAAACAATAGGTACAAGGGAGAATAAATAGAGTATACAAAGGAATAAAAAAGGAAAAGATTTAGGAAAATAAGGAAAACATTCCCATAATTATTCTAGGATTCTAACAAGGAAAATATCTAGAAAAAAGGAAAGAATTCCAACACTCCCCTCAAGTTGGGACGTAAATATCAATGAGGCCCAACTTGCTAACACAAAAGTCGAAGTTTGGTCTAAGAAGCCCCTTGGTAAGAACATCAACAACCTGTTGACTCAAAGGGATGTACGGAATGCATATGCTCCCACTGTCAAGTCTTTCTTTGATGAAATGCCAATCAATCTCAACATGTTTAGTTCTATCATGTTGAACAGGGTTATTAGCAATACTAATAGCGGCTTTATCATCACAGAAAAGCTTCAATGGTGTCTCACATTCCTGATGAAGATCTGACAAAACTTTCTGAAGCCAAATTTCCTCACATATTCCCAAACTCATAGCTCTGTATTCGGCCTCAGCGCTGCTTCTGGCCACAACACTTTGCTTCTTACTCCTCCAAGTTACAAGATTTCCCCAAACAAAGGTACAATAATCGGAAGTAGACTTTCGGTCAACAACAGCTCCTGCCCAATCCGAGTCAGTATATGCTTCAATGGTCTTTTTGTCTGTTTTTCTAAACATCAGCCCTTTACATGGTGTTGTTTTCAAGTATCTCAGAATTCTGTTGACAGCTTCCATGTGTTTCTCATCAGGAGCTTGCATAAACTGGCTGACAACACTCACAGCAAAGGAAATATCAGGACGGGCATGAGATAAGTAAATCAATTTACCTACAAGGCGCTGATATTGTTCTTCATCAACTGGAACTTGATCATCAGAGTTTCCAAGTTTACAATTGAATTCAATCGGAGTATCAACAGAACGACATCCCAACATACCTGTCTCGGTTAGCAAATCAAGGGTTAGATCTGGCCACCTCCATTCCAAGGAAATATTTCAGATTTCCCAAATCCTTGCTTTCAAATTCATCATCCATTCTCTGCTTTAGTTGACTGATTTCTGCCTGATCATCTCCAGTTAAAACAATGTCATCCACATAAACTATTAGAACAAAAATCTTCCCTGACTTGGAAACCTTTGTAAATAGAGTATGATCAGACCCCTGACTGCATCCTTGGGACTTGACAAAAGTAGTGAATCTGTCAAACCATGCTTTGGGAGACTGTTTCAGACCATATAGGGATTTCTGGAGTTTACACACTTGCTGACCAAACTGGACTTCAAATCCAGGCGGGGGGCTCATGTAGACCTCCTCCACAAGGTCTCCATTCAAAAAGACATTCTTAACATCTAGCTGGTAGAGAGGCCAATCTTTGTTCACAGCAACAGATAGCAAAACTCTAATAGTATTCAACTTAGCAACTGGAGAAAAAGTTTCTGAATAGTCTGAGTAAATCCCTTTGCAACTAACCTTGCCTTGTGTTTGTCAAGAGTACCATCTGCTTTGTATTTCAGAGAGAAGACCCATTTGCATCCCACAGTTTTGTGTCCCTTGGATAGAGTACAAATGTCCCACTATTCTTTTCAAGAGCTTTCATCTCCTCCATAACAGCATTCTTCCATTCAGGACACTCTAAAGCAGTGAATATATATTTTGGTATTATGGTAGAGTCAAGGCTTGTTGTAAAAGCTCTGAACTGAGGAGAGAGATTATCGTAGGAAACATAGTTGCAAATGGGATGTTTAGTACAAGACCTGGTATAGTTTCTCAGAGCAATGGGAATGTCAAGAGAGGAATCATACTCATCAGGTTTTCCTGTATGACCCTGTTCCGCTTCATTATTACTGGTTTCTATTCTGACCTCAGTCTCATCACCACTGTTCTTTTCCTCCACATTTTCAAGAATAGCAACATTAGACCTGTCATTCTCACTAATCGTATTATTAGTACAAGGTTCAGTAGGGTTTCCATACCTTGATCTCGAGGAGGTTCAGAGTCTTGGACTGGAGCCGGCGGCTGACTAGCAGGGGAACCGACTTCCTTTTTGTGATTCCTCCTGTAATACATTTTCCAGGGAATTTGGTTTGTGGGTAGGACTATGAGATGAGGATCGATGTTAGACACGACACTAGGAGTAGGTTCGATAAATTCAAAGGTGTTGTTAGACTCTTCACTCACACTCTCCCCTTGAAGATGGCTAACGGGAAAGTAGGGTCGGTCCTCACAGAAAGTAGCATCCATAGTGACAAAGTATTTCCTAGACGGCAGGTGAAAACATTTATATCCACGCTGGTGAAGGGGATACCCAACAAACACACATGCCTGAGCCCGAGGGGTAAATTTGGTCTGATTAGGTCCAAAATTATGGACATAAGCGGTACACCCAAACACACGAAGAGGAACCTCAGAAACAAAACGAGTAGATGGGTAGGACTCCTTAAGACAATCTAAGGGAGTTCGAAGATGGAGAATACGAGAAGGCATTCTATTGATTAAATGAGTTGCTGTAAGAATAGCATCTCCACACAAGTATGAAGGAAGGGAAGTGGAAAGCATAAGGGAACGGGCTACTTCCAGAAGGTGACGGTTTTTTCGCTCGGCCACTCCATTTTCTTGAGGAGTGTAGGCGCACGAGTTTTGATGAACTTTCCTTGGAAGCAAGAAATTCACTAAGGTTATGGTTTTGGAATTCCCGACCATTATCACTCCGAAGAATAGCAATTTTTTGATGGAATGGAGTTTCAATGGTATGATAGAAATTTTGAAAAGTAGAGGAAACCTCAGATTTATCAGTGATAAGGTAGACCCAGGTAAGACGGATATGATCATCAATGAAGGTTACGAACCACCGTTTTCCAGATGAGGTTGTTATCTTGGATGGTCCCCAGACATCACTATGAACAAGAGTGAAGGGTTGGGTTGGTTTGTATGGTTGTGAAGGAAAAGAAACTCGATGTTGTTTGGCCTGAATACATACATCACAAGATAAGGTAGATACATCAATTTTAGAGAAAAGATGTGGAAATAAATGTTTCATATATTGGAAATTAGGGTGGCCTAAACGAAAATGCCACAACATACAGTCTTGTTCAGAAGTGGTGAAATAGGAAGATAAGAGACTAGTCCTAGAAATGCTACTAGAAGAGGAATCGTCATCAAGGAGGTAGAGTCCCCTACTATGCCGGGCAGTGTCAATCATCCTCCCCGAGCTTAAGTCCTGAAAAGAGACAGAATCAGGTAAGAATATTGCTTTGCAGTTTAACTCATGAGTGATTTTGCTTATCAAAAGCAAATTATAAGACAGTTTGGGCACATGCAAAACATTATGTAATGAGAGCCCTGCACAGGGGGAAATCTTCCTCTTTCCAGCAATGGGGGCCAAGGAGCCATCTGCAATTCTAATTGTCTCGTTCCCAACACAAGGATTGTAAGACACAAAATGTTCAGAGGACCCAGTCAAATGATCTGTGGCTCCAGAATCCAGAATCCAGGGGTTCTTCCCATCAACACTAACAAGACCGAAGGAGTGAGGTATACCTGATTGGACAATGGCACCTAAAGTAGAAGGACTGGGATCGGTTTGGTTCCTATGTGGATCAGACTGTTGAGGAGGTTCAGCAGACTCACCCACATACGCCCACCCTGTGTTCTGTTTGTCGTTGGAAGGGCGTTTCTTACCTCCTGAGGGACGACCATGTAGCTTCCGACATTGTTCTTTGGTATGCCATTGTTTTTTGCAATGATCGCATACAGGAATTGGTTTTCCATTATGCTTGTCACTGTCACTGTCACTGTTAAAAGACCTTGCACTAAAAGCAGCGGAGTCAATAGTAGGAGTTGTATAAATATTCATAGCACTTGTGCGATCTTCCTCGAGGCGGATTTCAGAACAAACTTCCATCAGGGAGGGAATCGGTCTTTGGCCTAGTATACGCCCTCGAACTACATCAAACTTAGTATTAAGACCAGCAAGAAAGCCATAAATTCTGTCATTCTCTTCAATTCTCGAGTACTGCGCACCATCAGTGGGATCACGCCAGACTAGTTCTCTGCATAGGTCCATTTCTTGCCATATAAGAGAAAGCTTATTAAAAAAGGATGTGACATCCATGGTTCCTTGTTTGCATTCATGAACTTGCTTTCTCAGCGTGTATAGGCGAGAGGCATTCTGACGTTTGGAGTAAAGTGTTTGGGCTATGTCCCAAATATCTTTGGTTGTTGCAGCAAACAATAACGGCTTGCCAATTTGAGGTTCATACTGTTGATCAATATGGACCGAAGAATAGAGTCCTTTACCTTCCAATATCGTTCATTTGGGTCGCCCGGTAGGGGGCGAGGTATTTCCCTTGTCAGAAAGCTAAACTTGTGTCGTCCTTCGAGGACCATCTTTACTGACTGAGACCATGAGAAATAGTTATTGCCATTCAACTTTTCTCCTGAAAGATGATACACTGAAGACCGAGCCACTGTATTAGTCACATAAGGAGAGGATAAATTAGGGAACGAGTTTACCGGATTCTCAGAATACATCGGTAGAGAAATATTGGATGTCGTCCCTAAGGTAGTCTCAAGTGCTGCTATCTGTTGTCGAAGCCCTTTCAGTTGCTGTTGAACTATTCCTGAGGAAGCTTGCCGTTACGGTTGGAATGTGCCGAAGATTCACCAACCTCAAATGTTGAGTGAATTTGAGAATTCTTAACATCGGGATGGTAGCTAGGATCAATGGGTGGGTGGACATACAAATTTGACGGCAGAAGCAGTGGTGGCCGATCGGAATTAGGTGGCAGAACATAAATCGGGGCGTGGGGAGCAATATAGGCCGCGGATGAAGAAAAGGGTTGGACAGATGGGATGGCCGGCGCCGTCTGAGGATGAAACGCCGGCGCGTGGAGGTCCGGCGGAGGTGCGTGGCGGCGCGTGGGGTTGCTTCGGCGGCGCGGACGACTGCGGAAATGACGGAAAATTATTTTTGGACGTTTTCTGTAGCCGGCTTAACCATTCGTCCATGGCAGCACTCACCCGAGCATCGACGGCAGCGGCTACGCCGGCACTAAAACTGATGGCTGTCTCTTCTGTTTGATTTTCATCAATGGTTTGGTTTTCTAGGGTTTCTAGGGTGTTTTCATTGTCCCGCTCTGATACCATATTGAAAGGAGAGACAGAGCACACATCAATTTACGTGGAAACCCGAGTACCGGGAGAAAAACCACGATTTTTTGTTGTTATTATTTTCTAATGAATAAAACAATAGGTACAAGGGAGAATAAATAGAGTACACAAAGGAATAAAAAAGGAAAAGATTTAGGAAAATAAGGAAAACATTCTCATAATTATTCTAGGATTCTAACAAGGAAAATATCTAGAAAAAATGAAAGAATTCCAACATAATGGCTAGTCAATCTAACAATAGTTGGTAGCTTATCTTTGTGGAACTTAACAACAGATTTCTCATTTGCAATTTGAAAAGGCAAGTAGCGTATGGATACCTCGTCTTTCACAGTCCTAATGCATCTGATATATTAGTACCTAGATGATGTCTTGAAACCATCTTGGTGTTCTCTTTCCAAAGGAATGTATCATTAACTAATAGTGTTCCTTTAGCTAGCCAATGTGTCTATTTGACACAAATTTCAGCGACAAAGTTTCAGCTGTGTTCACTCCTAATTGTTCCACAGATGATAAATTGCTAAAATTGTCGTGTACTTCATTTTAAGTCAAAACCAAAAATTTTTTGGACTATAGCTATCTGTTCTTTTTAAAAGAAAACACAACTCGTCATTGAATTAATGAACACAACTCGTCATTGAATTAATGAAAAGAAACTAATGCTCAAATCACAGACTACAGCTATCCTGTTAAACCTTTGGAGCATTGAAGCTAAAAAGATGCAACAAAATTTTCAACAAGGCTAACGTTTGAAAAGAAGTATATTGGAACAATTGTTAAGGCTAAATTAACTTTTCACATATCACATGTCAATGAAAAATTACGTCTTTTTTTTCAGAAAAACCAAAAACAGAAGCAAAAGGTATCCAGAAGTAGATTATTTGAGTGCAATGCCAGTGGGTGAGGGAAATGAGCAGGGGTGTAAATTCCCAACAAAATATTTACGAGGATGTACCTGTCAACAAGAAAATCTGAATCCACTGACATCCTATTCAGCCTTGTCATACTCTGATCAAGAGCACGGCGCAGCTTTGAATTATCTTCTTCAAGTTTATTGACTCTGCTTTTCCATTCTCCCAATGCTCTTTCAGAAATTGAAAGCTTTGACAAAATTTCTTCCTTCTCCTTCTTTAACGCATCTTCTCTTTGGTTAGCATCCTGAGCAACGAAACATAACATTAAGCAAAAATCAGAAAAATGAACAAAGGAGAAAAAGTGACAAGCGTTGGCAAATTTAACTGTTCACATATCATCCAATCTCATTGGTAACCTATGAAATCAATGTGACTCCTTAATTAAAAAAAGTAAGCTCGTAAAAATCAGATGCGAGATGATAAGTCTGAAAGTCTAGACACTGAAAAGAGTATGGAAATGATAGGTTGAAGACAAGTGAGAACTAACAAATTTCTAAAACCATCTATTATAGACTTGCTATATATTAACATCTAATTAGTTCGTATTATGATTAAAAAAATTCTGGCAAGGGAGGCAATCCCCTATTTGGGAATATTCTCTAAAACATGAAATGGAGTGGGATAAAGTTCTATTCTACAGAGAACAAGATTGTCCTTATAATATTCACATAAACAGAAATACAAAGACAAGCCTCACTTAGAAAACTAAGAGCTAAGGCATGTTATTGATAAAAGCATGTACAGTTGACATAGTCAGAAACAGCATACTTTTAGCATTTGAGACAATTTTGCTTCTTCTTCTCTTTCCCGAGCCAAAACACTCTCCAAGTGTTCCTAAAGTTCAAAGTAAGAAGAAGATTGCAGCACAATCAAATAATGGCACACTTAGATAACCATTGCATATTTCTATAAATTGTAGAAATTTAATTTAAATTTCATTTTTCTTTACCTTGGCTTCAATTTCTGCATAGTACTGGCCGAGTGCAGTTTGAAGATTTAATAGTTCAATGTTCTTGGAATCTATAATACTCATATAGTTTGCAAGTTTTCTGTTAAGATCTTCAATAATTTCCTTAGATTTCTGAAGTTCATTGTTACCATACATCTCAGCCTCCTTCTGTGTCGCAATTGCCTGATTCAATGCTTTCTCTAAATGCATTATCTGACCCCTCTGATATTCATTATTATGACGAAGTTCTTCAATTATTCTGCTATCTTCATCCATCTTTTCTGATTCCTCAGATTCCTTGACAGAATTCCAGAAATAAAAACCACTCAGCCACAGTAGGTTCTAAAATAAACACTAGCACACAGAAGATCCAAAGGTTTGCAAGAACCCTTAAAAAATAATATAGGTAGAAACAATGATAATTAATCTACAAGCTAGTCTGGATTAATATAATCACCAAGTACAATCAAGTTCTCCATTAAGGAACCTATAAGCATTGATATTTGAATACAGGCATCTAGTTCCTCCAAGAAGATTTGAATCACTGAAGAGATTTCAGTACTCCATTAAAAAAAGTAAAATGTAGGAGATACTTTGTGGTTTTATGCACTGGCCATAACTTATCCCACTTCTTGAATGAACAGGATAAGATTATAACGCATTTAGGCATTTAGGAGTCCAAATTCATAACCATTCAATTAGTTCAAATGACATAAACTTAAATATTGTCACCCACAAGACTAGTTAAGACAGGAAACCTTTTCCAACAAATGCTGCTTGAGACGTGACAGTTCATGCACAGCCTTGTCTCTCTCTTGCTGCATTTCCTTCAAATCTTTCTTCAATTTTTGCAACGATAGATCCCTATCTTCTTTTCCGAGGGAAATTCCAGATGGACCCAATTTCTACTTAAAGAAAATGTAAAAGAACACAATAAGAAGTCAACCTAAAAATTTTGACCAAAAAAAAATCAACCTGAACTATATTGACGTATTTAACCAGTATAGCAGGCAATTTTAACACATGCAGAGGATACAAGCAGACACATTGGCAGTGATTTCATGAGAAATCAAACAATCTGAACAGCTGGTAAACAGAACAAACACCCTTCCAGATTATGTGAATCAGAATTACCTCACTAGAATCACTTAGATGCCTATTCACCATTTCCAATGATTTTGATGGGGTTCTGACACCTGACAACTCTTGGCTCTTTTCCAATGTATCTTTGAGTTCCTTTTTCTCCATCTGTACATAAGAAGCATCCAATATTAGAGATTGAGAACACAGAAATGTGTATAAATGAAAAACACATTTCTCACTTATTGCAACCAAAAACTAAAAATGATTTAGTGACCTCCAGAGTACTTTTTTCTTTCTCCAATGTTGTAATTAATCTCTTCAACTCCTCCACATTATCATCAGACTTCATCTTCTCTCTTCTATTCAACTCAACTTGCAATTGCTTTACTTCTAGTTTCTTCTCATTCAATTCTCTTAGAATGTCACTCATCTCCAAAGATGCCTGCTTAAGAAAAGGTATAATGTTAACATACATAAAAAAAACAAAGGATACCAGATACAGTGACAAACAAACATCCTTATATAGAAGACATATATAGAAATATGAAAAAAAATGAATTGACCTCCAGTAAGATGACTAGAAAGTAATCTAATCAGTTCCGCTTTAATAAGACAGCCCTCTCCAATTCATCCTCTAATCCTAGAATAGCCGGCAAGCACGTCCTGTTTGAACGGTTGACTTGGGATGAGTTACGCAAATCATATATTGGTGATGTTAGGTATTCCTGTAGTCAAAGTGAATGCTAGGCTCACCTAAACTCTAATGGCAAATTACATCATAAAAACACCAAGAGAGCTCTCCTAGTACTTTCATTAGTGTCTACAAAAAGAACAAAAATGCATATAAAACTGTGATTCACTTCACACCAGTTTTTTTTTCTCTTGCAAATAGCCAGCAAAGGATAACAGGGACGTTCTATGAGTTGGTGGCAGAGAGAACAGGGAAGTGACATTATGAGTGTTACAAGATTCTTTTCAGAATGGAATCATCAACGCCCACATTAATGAAACTTATGTTTGCCTTATTCCTAAGAAAGTGGATACCTCCATGGTCCGACTTTCCGCTTATTAGCCTCACCAGTTGTCTTCAAAAGATTGTGGTCTGTGTTCTCTCAAGCCACCCTCTCCACAATGATCCAACATACCTCTCTTTTCAATTTACCGAGTCAAGTGGCTCAAAAGGTGGAAAGGCTACATGAATTTTATTTGGGGAGGAGGGTCAAATATTCGGGCATACACCTAAAAATTCTTTTGGGGCCAAATTGATTTATTTGCTTGAGATGATTTCCCTAACTAGAAGGGTTCCAATAACAGGCTTTTCACTGTAAAATCTTTTTTGCAGGATATGATAATCTTCATTGACCTTATACACTTCTCTTTTGACTGAAGCTATTTGAAAAAGAGGCTACCCAAAGAAGATAAAATTCCTTTTGTGAGAAATCCCTTATCGGGTGCTTAATTTATTCAGACCTCTTACAGAGATGCATGCTCTACACGGTCATCTCCCCCAATTGGTGCTCCTTGTGTAAGACTGGGCTGCAAATTAATCTCAAAGCCACATCTATCTTCATTACCCCTTCACTCGGGTTTTTTGAGACGAGAAGTTAATACAGTTCATCAGCAATTTTTCTATCATCTCCTTGTGGAGCTCACTTTCAGAAACAAACAAAAGTTTTGCTTTCGATGAGCATCTCTAGGCCTCAAATTGGGAAAGAATGGTTCTTCAACAACAAAAAATAACCTTTTGATAAGTTCTTTCATCTTGTTACTTACTGTGTTGTATCTTGGTGTAAATTGTCTAATCTCATCTCTTCTTGTAGCTCTGCTTCTCTTTAAAATAAATCATGAGAGTGTTTCGTAATCATTAAGGATTTTCCATTCCTTTATAAAATTTCGTTCTTATTAACAAAAATAATAATAATTTATCAATAAAAAAGAGTGTCATGATTAGTATGGAACTTTTGGATCCTTACAAAAGAGGAAATAACAATTTACACAGGAGAGACTGAGTTAACTTCAAAACAATTCACAGAAAACGTGAAACTAAAAGAGAAGTGGAGAACAAGTTGTACACAAGGTATACTTCAGTTTGAAACTTCAACTCCAAGTAATAACTCATACTAATATTTAAATTTCAAACTTACTTTGTCCTTGTTCATCTGTAGAGAATTCAACTCCTCCTGGAACTTTTTGTTCAATTTCTGCTCCTCTGCAATAGAGGGAGATAAAATCCGACCAGGTATCGATTATCAGTAGCAAGTCAATGAAGGTAGAAGAAATTGAATATTTCAATAAACAGGAACATATCAAAAATATTAATGATAAAATTTTCAATTTTAAGGAGAAACATGTAACCTCGTAATCTTAATTGCACATCTGCCAACTGTTCCCGTTCTTGTTGAAGTTCCTTCCTTAATTGTTTGTACTCAAGAGTAGCTTGCACATCTTGCAGTGATCCCATATTCCCTTCTTGCAAATCTGCAAGCTCCTAGAAGGCATTTCATAGATCTGTTTGTCAAGTTCATTCATCATTAACAAATAAAACTAAGTACTCAATTCAAACAAGTGATAGGTTTTTTTAATAGAAAAACATTATGAATATGTTATTGTGATAATAAACAGGCATTAGCAAAACAAGAAATATTAATAACTATTAAGCCAGAGATTGAATGTGGTATCAATAGAAATATGTTATCGGACATTACCAGGAGAAAAATTACACAGGTGCTCCAGGTTCGAGAAGATTAAGTTTTTTCCAATACGAATCCCAATATATATGCCTACCTCAAATTCCTCAAACCCACTCACTTTATTATAGTTAGCGAATCCCCCAACAAATAACCTAACATCTAGGATGCTCCTATATCATTAGGGTATTCTGATTGAACAACCAAAACCATATAGCTCTCCCCTTTCTTGACCGAAGCCCAGCCACTGTTTTTTCCTTTTTTTTGGAAGAACCAGCCATTAATTTGAGATTATTGTATAACAATAAAAAAATCCAAAAAATACTTGAACATAGGATTCTTAATTATTTAATCTTGCCTGCATAAATTGGGAAAATGTATCCTCATAACAGGGAGTAAAGAGTTCCATTACAGCATCCTTTACCTGTGATGTTGAATGTTCTGGTACCATCTTACTCAGGTAATCAAGTTTTCCAGAGTGTGAAGCTCCATTAGTAATTCCATCCTGCTTAGACACCATACCATTACGCCGGGTCTTCCCCCTAAGCAGTCGGCTAGGTGATTGATCGCTTCCCTACAAAATTATCGAAATAAAGATAACACAAAAGGCAAAGATAAATCAAGAAAATTATAATAACAAGATGTGTGGCCATGACATCATCATAATCTTTTTAAAAATAAAAACTAAAAAATAATATTAATAAACTATATATAATAGCCAAAAATAATATCTCCTGAACCAAACTACTCCACTTCTGCAGCGAAAAGGCTTCTTCCAAATTTTAGGCCCCAATCCCCTTAAGCAACAGACTTCCATTAGATATAACTGTAGATATGAAATCCTGGAATTGGCCACTTTGTATGTTCTAAAAAACACCCGATTAAAGAGGTGCACTCATGAGCCAAGGATATTTCTAGAAGAGAATTTCTCCCTTACCAACCACTGAGGTGTAAGCTAAGAGGATAAAAGGAGATAATTCTTCCAGAATCAAACTTTAAAATCTTTATTCAATTGTCAAATGCATGGGAGAGCCCTCTATTTAAAGGAAAGTAATACAAGGGTAGTAAAAATGGAATTAACCTAGATTAACCACAAATGCTCCCAAGACATCACATTGGTTTGTACCATTTGTCCACCTCGGAGCAACACTTAGGCCTTAGCAATATTCAGCCATGGCCTGTCCAAATTAGAGGACCATTTCTGGGTGAGGATCCCTTCTTCCTTGGCTGCTTGGTATTTACTGCTATTACCATACTCCAATTAACATTCTTCTCATTCATAAAATGGCCCATATGGCTAAGGGCGATGAATGTTTGCAGAGAGGCCCCCAGTTCCAACTCCACTGGCAAAAAGGTGGTGTTCCACTTGATGATGTTAGTGGCTCCCTCGCTCCCTCGCTCCCTCGCTACCTCGCGAAAATAAAGTCTGCATTTTCTCCAGCTTCTTGATAGTCTCTGACGAACATTTGAAGATGAATATACAGTAAAGTGTGATTTTTTAAAGAACTCAATTTGCTTGAGTCAACTTTTCACCTCTTGAGAAGCATAAGTTCTTCCCCCTCCAGATCACTGACTCTCCCCGCCCAACAGCATTGCCAGATAAGACTTAAGAGAGAGACCAAGATCCAACCTCACAACCCCACATTGCAGGAATGAACATCACCTCCCCAACATTCGCATTAAGACTACACAAGTTAGGTAGATTGATCCTGAGAGCAACCAGGGCTTCGAACTGTGTGTCTCCTGTCAAAGAACCCGAGTTTGAGTTGGGTTTGGCTTAACACATAGAACCCATGTTTGCTACTGGGCTGTTAAGCCTTAAGTTTGTTGGGCATACCTAGAGGTTTCAACACTACCCAAACGTTCTTTTCAAAGAGGAATAGATTTCATTGCAATAATGAAATATATAAAATGCTAGTGGAAGCTAACAAAACCCTTACAATAAGTACAAATCTTACAAATGAAATAATTCAAAAAGACTTGTCAAGCTTACACCGAGTGGCTGTTGTATATTATCCAAAGAAAATACTGCCTAAAATTACCACCACCCCAAACCAACTCCTTCCCAAAGATTTCCCAAACCAAAACTTCTGAAACCTGCCCTTCAAGCTATAACTCTGCATAACGACTACAGAAACATGAAGCCTGAGACGAAACTATGTACAAGACGTATCCTCAAATATCATTTAACGTCATTCAATGCAGAATGAGATACTTAGGCAAAATCAGGGATTGGAATAGCATTGTAACGTAATTGACAAAAATGTGATAATTCTGACACACATAAGACATCAAAATCAAACGCCAATCCTACATGTGGTGATCTACTCACAACTTTCTTTCACAAGAGTCAAGTTCGTGATTTTTCATCTGCATTCCAAAAATTACCTTCATTTCACTAGTTCCATTTGCTGGTGATTTGGAACTTTCAAATTTAGGTGAATTTGTAGCATCCAAGCTTTGTTTTAGCGAGCCGTTTTCCTTGTTTAATCGTAAGATTAGCTCCTGCCAAATGAATATGAAACAGGAAATAACAATAAAGGCTTGTTTAGTAAGCAGATTTTTTTTCTGAAACTATTCCTTGAAATTGTGATCCAAATTGTAGAAATTTTGGAAACAACATTTTTTAAGTTTTTAGTGTATCCAAATTGTGAATTTGAAATTTCAAAATGCAAAATAACATTAAAAAGAATAAACAACATTGATTATTATGAAGATTTGTTTTGAAAGTACAGAAACTTAAATGGAATAAGATCCATAGTATAGGGACCAAAAAACTTGATTTTCATTATGGAAAAATGAAAGAGTGCACAAGCATCCAAAAAAAACCCAAAACAGAGCCAAACTACAAAAAAGGGGCACCAACTGAGAGAAACAAGACCTATAAAATAACCATTTATAAATAACAAAAAATGTGTTTATAAATTAATTTTTTAGAACTCAAGGACACAGCTATCCAATCTATAGAACAGATCCCGTTAAAGTAAGGTCATTATTCATAAATTAATAATAATTACTAATAGTTGAGATTCAACCCAGTATTTAGTTGATAACTACAACAATATTTATGATTTACAAATATGTTATCACACATTTAACCAAGAAAACCATCAGAAGCATAACATACAAATTACATTTAATCATTGGATATGAGTCAATTAAATTACAAATTACATTTAATTACTCATTTTATAGAAATGGAACTATGAATCAAAAGGAAAAACTCTAAGGAGCAACTTGAATACCTCTTTTTCCTTTAGCAAAGCTGCATAATTCATTGATAATGATTTAATATTCCTCTCAGATTCCTGAAGCCTCTTAATTTCTGCTTTGTATTGTTCAATCTACAAGAAGCACAGTAATTAAAAATGCCATACATAAATTAAAGTTAACCAGTTCAAAGGAAACTTAAAGAAAACAAAACATAAAAATATAAGCCAGTCAAATAATGACACACAGAGGCACAATATAAGAACCTGGATAAATGCTACGAGTTTCAAACCAACGAAAATGGCGTAGTTAGAAGGTGCATGACCAGCTAGAGGAAGACAATTCACAGTCTCTAATTTATAAGAGACAAAATTTCTGGCCTTAGACACAAAGGAACAGTGAAGAAACAAATGGTTGATATGTTCAACCTCTCTCAAACAGAGTTTATAGCCAAACGGACAAATAGTACAAGATCTAAACTTTATTTGGAGCATTTCATCAGTGAAATATCTCTCAAATAAGTTTCTCTCCCATTCCCCACAACTTTATAAATAAATAGGAAAGAAACTGAAATTCAGTGAAATATCTTTCAAGGTTTTCTATAAGTGCCTTTAAACTTATCAACAGTCTATTCAAAGGGGCAAGGACCATGCTTGTTAACAATAACCTTAAGTCACAACGTGTCAATTCACGATAGAACCACCAAAGACATTTAGCCAACAAGGTCGTGTTTCACACTTACATTATCTGTGCAATGCCTAACCACTCTCCAAGTCCAACGGCCTAGAAAACACCTCCCATCCCACAAGATGGGAGCCATAAAAATCTCTCCATAAACTTTTCAAGAAGCTTGCTAACCAAGGTATTCTCTGCCTAATTTAGTTTAGATCATTATATCAATAAAAGGTATTGTTTTAGTTTCTATATTATTGTTTTTGAGCATTATACTTTTTTCCATTATATCAATGAAAGGTCTTGTTTCCTTTTCAAAAAGAAGCTTATTAACCAAGGTAGGGATTCTAAATGGGGATATAAAACAGGTTGGAAAGCCACTCAGAATAGATTGAAGATGAGTGAAAGTAACATGCTAGTCTTACTGGCTGGCTTCCGTTTTGGTCTTTTCGTTGCATTCAAGGTATTAGTCTCTCAAGTTGGCTTTTTGTTTTGGTTTTTTTGGTGTAGTCATGTTTAAATTGCTACTTTCTAGACTAAAATTTTAAAAAAAGTGCTGGTATAACTTATAAGTATAACTAATATTAAGAAGTTTTTTTAATAGGGAAATATATACATATAGGAACACACATATATATATATATAGGGCGGCTTGTTCAAAACTATTGAAGTTGTTTTTCTTCCAAAATTTATAATTCCAAGTATAGAATAATAAGTCACCTGAAACTGTCCTTGAAAAGAAAAATTCAAAACTATAACCAAAAAGTTGTATTTTAGAATTAACTACACAGGTAGCCCCTAGACTTAAGTTTGATTAGAAGTGTGTCACTAATTATCCTTGAGAAGAAAAGTTTGTGAAGTAACAAACATAGACATATATATACATGTATGGAGCCCCATGACTAACCAAGTAAGCAAGAGTGGCATGAAGCACTAGATCATCCAAAACCAGTAGGTATTCCCAAACCAACCACTGACTCTTTACCTTACTTGAAATTAGAACCAGACTATATGTTCTATTAACATCATAATGCAATGCACTTAATTTATTAAACCTTAGACCTTAACTAGATGAATGTTCAAACCCAATCAATACGCCAGTAGACAGAAATTAGCTCAAAATAGTGTTCTCGATTTGTAACCAAACACTCCCCTCCCTGAACCCAAACCTCTACTTTGCCCACCCATATGCCAAAACTGAAACTTAATTAACTTATAATCCCATTGCAATTTCAAGATATAACTAAACGAAACCAACTCCCAATACATTGGTCATAAACCCCTAAAACCAAAATGCATCATCTCCCCAAAATTCAGCTATAAGCAGAAAACCAAGTCCATAAAAAACATGCACCTCAGGGTGACGGGCATCTTCAATAATCCCATTGGCAACCGGAGACCGTGTTACAGAATTCGAATGAGCAAAGCTATGCGAGTTCCTCCGATCAGAGACCGAAACGTCAGCATCACCTCTATTAGAACCATAGATCGCAAATTCCTCCTCGTCGTCATCGTTGTGCACATCGAGAGCTATCTTATTAAGATTTTCTTTCAAATTAGCTATGGAGCTCCACATCATTGAGACACCAGAACCCCCAGGGACTCGAAATTGCTCCTAAAAATCCGGTATAGTGCCAAGAACAATGGAAATAGAAGGATTTTGCACCGAATTTTTGCAAGAACTGGAGAATAAATCAGATGGAGAAACGGAAGGAAGTGAGTTTTGCAGATCTGAGTCTATAAGTTGGTGAAGGCGAAGACGAAATGTAAAATTGGTTCAAGAAATGGAGAAAATGAATTCGAGAGAGAAACGAAGAAGAAACGATTTTGGTTTTTTGTTTTGTGCGTTATGAAATGTTTAGACTTTGTGAACAGTTCGTCGTCAAGCGCGGCATTCTGTCGGTTTGGATCAGTCGACATGTCGTATTTGAATAATAAAGGATAGAAGTAAAGAATATAGATCCTAAGGTAAGGGTTATAGGATTTGTTTTTATTACTAAGGTATAGGTTGAAATTTTGCACTTCTTACCTAAAGTAATAATGACAATTAAGAAATACCAACACCAATCATTCAATCATAATTGAGTGAATAAGGTATTAAGTATTATTCTAAAATTGATGTGAGTTTAGTTCAATGGTTTTCTAAAAATTTGAGATTTAATTTTTCACTTCACAGTTTTACTAAAAAAATATATCTATTGTCCTAAAAAATGATGATTTGTTGTTAGGTTAGTAACAATACTCATCTGCTATCGGCTACTAGTTCATAAGTTAGAATTTACAAAATTAGCCACTATGGTTTTACACTTTTGTTCATTGGTTCCCATAGTTGGAGTTCAATTTTCAGTTTAGCTTGTTTGGTTTATGTAGTTTCTAATTGAGTCCTTATAATTATAGAAATTTTGATAATTTAGATTGTATGGTTTAGTTAAACCTCACAAAATATGATCTCTAAGTGGGCGTTTATAGTGCAGTTTGGTTAATATAGACAGGTGGATTATAAGAGATAGTGTTTAGATACATGACTGTTTTAATCTAGGTTTAAATTGTTTGTGAAGTAAATTATTTTTGTTTTCTAAAAAATAATAAACATTATAGAAAAGAAAAAGAAAAAAAGATTAGTGAAAATAATAAATATAGTAGTAAATAACATTTGAAATAGCATTTACTTTATATAATTGTAGGTTATATTTATAAATAGTTGTAAACATTATGATTGTGGTATCTCAAACTATAATAACCCACAACACCAACTTCTAGTTGGTGCCTCAAATATATGATCCCTATTATGTGTTATACATCGACAAAACCTCGAATTTCCTTCCATATTTCAATAAATATACATACGTACGGGTACGGGTGAAGAATTAGAACCTTGCTACCCTTTTTGCTTTCACACTATTCAAAGTGACCTCAATTTTGAACAAATTAATTTCTCCATTTTTGGATAAATTTGCACACTCAAAAGCATTAAGACCTTGACGATCACAAACAATACAATGGAGCCTTCCTCCACCCTCGTCATGGGATCATACCCTGTGAACCTTGAGTTTCCAACAATGATGACCAAACGACAGGAGGGGAAAGGGAGAGATGAGGAAGCCTGAAAAAGAGAGCCAACTAAGCACACCAACAACATTCGGCCCACCTAACACTATGATCAATTGTTGTTCAATCGACAATAGTATGAGGGGTTTCAATATGGATAGCCAATTTGTTGAAGTAAATCTCATACGGAAGCTCCACAAGCAAGCACCACCGCAGGATAGTTACCATACAATCAATCACGTTCCTTCCACACAAAGCTCTCCATAAATCCATTAGATAATACAAAATAAGGTTTTAAACCATTGTGTCACATTTCACAATCATCTTTGTTTTCTTTTTTTAATTTATAAGTTTTTTTTTTCAACTAACAAATTAAAAAACCAAAGTCAAGCTTTTTTAAAAAATAAATTAAATATATATCTCATTTTTGTGTTTATAACTATTTGGTTTTTTCATTTTTTATTTTTTCTAAAAACTATTAACATTACTCTATTGATTTCTTAATTCTTACTATCTATTTCTTTATTTTTGCTAGCTATTTTAGAAAAAACAAAGTCAAAATCTGAGTACTAAAATCTTGTTAGTAATCATTTGGTATTTTGTTTTTAATTCCATTTTTATTTAGGAGAATGATAAATGAAATGGATAGCAAAACCAATCAGAAAAATTATAAATGAAGCTATTTTTTTTAACCTCGTGTTTAACAAATATCAAATTAGAATAATCTTGTAATTAAATTATTAATTCTATTTAGTAGCCATTTTGCTTTGGACTTTTTTTAAAAAAACCAACTTCTAAAACTCCACTTTCAACCTCCAAATTTCTATTTCATGTCATCTACTTTCTATCAATGTTTTTAAAAAACAAATTCTAAAGCTAAAAACTAAAAGAAATTGTTTTTGAAAACCGGTTTTGTTTTTAGTTTTTGGATAGGAAGAAAAATGTTTTTTAAAGAAAGTGAAAAGCATATAGCTGAGAAATGGAGACAAAACAAGGAAAAATTTCAAAATAAAATGGTTATCAGATCTAAACTAATGTTTTAAGTGAGTGTTCATTTTACTGCCATTTGTGTTATAATAATCCAATCAAATTGTGTCATATATGTATAACGTGTCGAAAATTAGTTCAATCAAAGTTCGTCATGCATGCATGTTTTTAACACTATGTGAATTGTATTTTATTCCTTTTAACTTCTTTTATTTAAAAAACGAAACCATGTGTGGTACAATAAAGCATAATGACATAGAAGTGTATCCAATAAGATTATTATAGCATAAAAGTTAATTGAGTCTAGACGAATTGGTCCAATTAGATTACACCATGACGCATGTCACTAGAGATGAATTAATCCAATCATATATATCCTCAACTCAAAAGATAACCTCTCAACTCCACGTATCGTTGAACAAACATATAACGTATAGATTCAATTAAACATTTAAAGAATATAGGAGACATTGAAAGGCATGGAAACAAATTTACCTGTATTTATACAAGAGATCAAGAAGATTTCCTTTTTCTTCTCTAAATTGGAATTGGAATTAATTTACTCATAAATGCAATAAAAATTTGTAGTATGTAGACTTGGAAGTCTTGTTTGATCAACTAGAGCAATTTTCTACAGTTCACTTGAACCGAACCGAATTGAACCGAACCAAACCGAACTGTGACACATTCAAACCATGCTCTACACGAGCCCAGAAGTGACCTAAAAAGAAGAGAAGGGGAGTGGTGAGCCACACCTTAGACAGGCTGGTAAGGCAGTGAGGTGGCCATGTGTGAGGTAGGGCCAAAACTCCCAAATGGTAAAATAGAAACAGACCATTTTCAACTCAAAATCTCAACAAAGCAACACAATGGAGACATAAAAGAAAAGATTCGTGATCACAAGACACAACTGTCCAAATGGGGACAGTCCTCAGTTCCTTTTCACAGTAAACACACAAATCGGATCTTTAAATAAAAAATGACATATTCTCTTTTCTCTGTATAATCAAGAAGTTAAAAAACGCCATTGCTGTAGATTCTAAAAACAGGGAAGTTCAAATTCAAAGAAACCCAGATCATGGATTGGATTTTATATAGTAATTTTTCATTCAATTCAGAAGTTCAGCAGAGAGAATTGAAAGGCAAATTTATAGTAATCAAATAAAAGAACCAACAAGAGGAAGCTGGGTGTAATGTTTTTTTAAGCAGTTCAAACATATCCTAAAAGGCCCATAATATGAAAAATAACAGTAAGCCCATAAAAAATAAACAAACAAAAGGGAGGAAAAAAAAAATCAAAAAAGAAGAACCTGCTGCCGTTCTTGAGAAATCTAGATAAGAACTATGAAGAATCTGACCTCATCTTCAACTTCATCTTCATCCATGAGTGTTCACAGCTTCCCAGAGCAAGTTCTTAGGAACAGGATTGGTCAAGTCTCTGGCTTGCAAAGCAGCTGTTCTAAGAGTTCTAATGGTGCGGACATTAGCAGCCCAAAATGACAAGCTTCTGTATGGAAGATTGTGTTTCTTGCAAAGTTCGACCACAATTGGAGAGATTTTCCTCAACTGGCATCTGGGCATCCTTGGGAATAAATGATGTTCTAGCTGAAATTGCAATCCACCAAAAAACCAATCCATCCAAGTAGAACAAGAGATATCCAAAGTCCCACTTGTTTGCTTCTCAAACCAATCATTCCCAGTTGGCTTCCCAACATAAACATTAGCAGAGAAATGGTTGAGGCAGAATTGGACGTGCTGTAGAGAACATACAGCAAAACTTGCAAGAACAAACATGACTCTCTCAGGCCAATTAGGGAGATAAGAAACTAGAAGAGGAAACCATGTCCAAAAGACAAGAATCCCCATGATGTTCAATGCTCTATCAGGGACTTTTCTAGTGGAAAACAAGAGCAACAACGTCTGAACAAAGAGATTCACTCTGGCCACACACATCACAGGGTAAAATGTGAAATGCTGGTAACTAACAAAGAATCTAGCCAAGGAATCAAACTCCAACTTCCTACCATAGAAATGAGATGTCAAAGTCCGGAAGAAACTAGTAGAAACAGCAAAAACAGGGATGTGTTGAAGATCTGGATCGTGGTCAAGGCTATTGCAAGAGATGTGATGAGCATTATGAGTCCATTTCCACCAGGCTATACTAATCCCCGTCAAACAATTTCCAGACAAAATTTGAGCCAATTTGTTAAATCCACGACTCGACATTACATTAGAATGTCCAGAATCATGACCCACATAAGCACTTTGGATCCAAAGCATACCCAAAATCATAGCACAACCCAAATGAACCAAAACGCTCTCAGATTTCAAAACCCCATAAACCACAAGAAACATCATCACAGCAACAGAAATCAAAGAATACATAGTAACATGCCCCTTCTTCTCAAACAAACCTTGTTTGGAAAATTCAGACGCAAGCTTTCTGTAATCCTTAGAAATCTCCGAGACCTGAAAATCCTTGAGATGAAATCCAGTAAACAACCGATCCAAATACGCCCAAGCGGTGCCAGGATGATAAGCAATGAATGCATCGGTAACATCATGGCCCGCTAAATTGATAAAAGGTGTATCACCACCAGGATGTTCTTTAGCCCATTCTGTGACATTATAGACCTTACCCTGAATAGAGATCCATAGATCTCCTGGTTTGTTGTGCTTCAGAAGCTCCTCAGAGGTAATGTACTTCTTCTCCACCTCCATATCCAAACCAGACCTTCAAAGTTTGGTAAAAGGATATCAAACAAAGAAAACAGGAGAAACCCAGATGAGAATAAAAGCAATTTTTTGAAGGTTTCTTCGTTTTTTTTTTTTTTCCCTTATCGTGGAGTTGCTTTAGATGGAAAAATGCAACCCACTATTCGGAGAAGAGAGGGGGGGGGGGAGGAAGTTGGGTTCGATTGATTCAGAATCTAGAATAGTATGAACCCCTCTTTCTGAATTGCATGTTGCATTTAGGAGACTTTAATATAGAAAAGAAGAAACGGATTCGAATGAATGAACAGAGAAGAATGAGAGGTCGTGATTGTTAACAGCGAAGTACACGGTACAAAAACCAACCTGGGCTTTAGGCTTTAGGTGCCGTTTCCCCCGCATCTCAAATTGGCTTCCCTCCTTTTAACCTCACCCGCGGCTCACTCAAATATATCCCCTCTACTCTTCTTTTTTTCCCTTTTTCCAAAATTATAACCGATGTTTAATTTTTCACTTTTGTCCCTCTTTTTTTAATACACTTTCTTTTTTAAAATCAAATTTATCTTTTAAAAAATATATTCTTTTATACCAAACTTAAACCCTAAACCAATAATTCCATTAATTAAAATTACTAACTTTCCTTAAACATTCTATTATACCAACTAAATTCTCAAACTTTCATAAATTAATAAATTCAATTTTTAAAAATAATAACAATTTAAAATTTATTTTTATTGTCCCTATTGTAAAATTGGCATTTGGCAAAGTCTAAAAAAAAAAAATTAATTTTAGTATCATTCAGAGTAAATATTTTTTTTTTTTAATATTAGAAAAAATATTATATAATATTTTAAACTTTATCTCTCCCCTCTAATTTTTTGTTTTATTGAATACTTCTTTTGTGAGTTTAACCGGGGGTGGGATTTTGATTTTCTCATTTTCTATTAGCAATGTATTTAACAATTCATAAACTGAATGTGCATTTTATGCACCCAATGTGAATAAATAATCATAAAGATAAATCATTTAGTTGGTATTTATGTTATACTAAATGATTTAAATAATGGGTTTTTTAAATAAATTTTTTTACCAAACATATCTATAGTTACTCAAAATTTATTATACATTTATGTTATTTGTGGTCTAATTACAATCTTTTTATGATATCTTGTTGTTTAGCTAAAATTAAGAAAGAAAGAGTTGAACACAGCGTCTAGATTTGTTAATTGTAATTATTTACTTCTTATACACTTAAATCCAAGTTAAAATCTTAAATTTTAGATTGAAGATTGGGAAGATAGTTCTTTTATTAATACTATCTCATTCATTCACTATGGTTATTTAGAAAGACGTTGATTGGTTTCATATAACAACACTCTAATATGCATTGAATTATATGAGAATAAATTTTTCAAAACCATTTTCATTTATCATCATCACTTACTTATAAATAAATGTCATACGAGTTTTAAACAAGTTTTTTTTATAAAAAAAAAACTCAAATACAATACATTATATTTTATTTATCTATTTATAATATGAATATAATCCAATTAACATAAAAATTGTTCTATCAAATATAAGTTAGACGTTGGATTATGTTATTTGAGATCGCAACATTGGTGGTATTATTAGGTTGTATTGTAGGGTAAAAATGGAGGAGACGAAGGGAAAGGGAAAGGGGAAGAGCTTTATTATTGGATGGGACGCACAATTATTAAATTAAAAGGGAAAAAAGGGATATACGGAGTTTAAACGGAAAGAGCGATTAAAAAAACAAAAAATATAAATAATAAAAGAGTCGGTTAAAGAAATATAAAGAAAAAGAATGAATTTTCCGTAACGTGTAGCGTCATGCGTAGCGAGTGAGCGACGGGTGGAAAAACGACCCCGTCAAGGTAAAATCGTGTGGACAGAGCTTAAAAGAATGGACGGGTGAGATGCGAGGAAAAAGAATATTACTGTGGACGAACCACATGTCGTTTTTTATTTTTTTTAGTTTTTCGGTGAATGATATTTTGCTTCTCTTTTTTTTAAAATATGAATATTTCGAGAGATATTTTTGGAGGAGGTGCCAGTCACTCACAGCTGTTTCTCTTTCTTTTTTAATTTCTTCTCTTTTTTAAGACACTTATATTATTTTATTTTTATAAAATTATAAATTCATCAAATTAAAGGGGGAAATTTTGTTTATCTTAAGTGTTTGTATTGTTGTGAAATTCTAGCAATAGTTTTAGTTTTTTTTCTATGTTTTGAAATTTGTCTATTTTTGTAAATTTTGTCCATGGGAATTGAACCAATTTAGAAGAAGAAATTTACGTTTTTCCTAATTTTCATTACATATTTCTTAAGAAGTAAGATTGTATTTTTTTTTTAGTTAGTTCTTTTTTTAAGGATGGTCTTTAATGTCAATATAACTTAATAAGTAAGTCTAAATATATAAAAACTTAATAATTAAGAGATGTGATACAAATTAAAAGATTATAAAGAAAATGAATAAAAACGTTATTCAACTGACAACGATTTCAAATATCGTAAATAACTATGATTTGTCTTTTAGTATGAAAATTACTTTGAAAAGTTTAGTCAATCCTTTTAACATGAATACTTTTGGACTAGTTTGTTTATTCTTTTTTTTTAGAGAAATTTTACAATTTTTTCGTTTCTAGAAGTTACTCCATTCCATCCATTTTAAAACGGGTCTTTTTTTTTTTTTTTATAACATTTAATTTGAAGAAAAGATGTTTCTTTTAATGCTAAACATTTCCTGAAAAAAATGTTTTATTTAAAATTATTTTAGAATCTCAACTAATTTTATTTTAGATTAAAATAGCATTTTGTCATATTTGGTGCCATTTTGAAACTTTTATTTATTTATTTGTTTTTGTTGAAAGCTCGTGGTGGGCACATGTGGCATAGTTTACAAAGTTTCAATTGTGTTTTCTTAACTTTCATCTATTTGATTTGTGTGATGAGGAACTCTAAATCTTTTATATTTTTTATGGTCTACTTTTATGGTATTTAAAATCATATGGGAGTAAGATTAAAATAACATTAAAATTGTGTTTGTTTTCAATCAAGGGTCAAATCAATGCAGCACAATTAGATTCGAAAAGCTACTCCTTAGCAACTTATTTTATAGCTAGTAGACAAGTAAATAGTTCAAAATAATTGTAGTCTAATCATAACTCAATTAGATAAGATATGTCCCTCGACAACTTAGAGATCGTATGTTGGAATCTTATACATTTTACTTACTGTTGAATTAAAAGAATAGGTATGACCAATGACAACACAAACATAACTCAACTAACATTAATTAAAATCAGTTGAGTTGTTATATTTAACTTGAAAGTTCAATAAGATTCACAATAACATTTTTTTTTATTAATGTAACGACCTAAGAACAACGAAACAAGGTGTTCATGCCACACTAGAAAGAAGTTTATGTATACAATACCGTGTTAGTTAAGCTAAACTCAAGTAAAGAGATGAAAATAAGTGGTTTTGTGAGGTTCGGTAGGATTTGAAATAGATGGAAGTTTTGTGGTAGAAAGAGAGGGAGAAAGGAAAAGAATGGTCTCGTCGGGGGAGAGGGAATGGGAAGAGACAGGAGGTGGTGGTGGGACTCACGTGCCTTTTGAAATGGGGGGCGAATTGGGCAATAAACAAAAGTAAAGGGACTGGACCACAAAAATAAATAAAAAAGATGATACCAATATGATGATGAAGTAGAACATGGAATACAATGCGTTTGCCACCTCAGATATCCAGCTGGATCTATTTTGTGGCTGTTGCATTTCCTTTTCTTCCAATTCTTCAAATATCAACGGTTTTTTTTTTATTATTATTTCAAAAATATCTTTTCAACCTTTTCAATTTTGGACCCTTGCAAAAACAACGAGAGAAAAAAATATATGATAATATAGTTCGTGTTATTACATTTACTAAATTGTAAAAGTAACAAATTTAAAAATCGATAATCCTATAATTACAATTAGATAACTCTACGATTACGTAACCCTATAACTGTTTATAGCATTTTTTATAATTAAATCAACATTGTTAGCTTTTTTTTTTATAGATATATACACTTAATATATAATTAAAATTCTCTTTTAAGAGAGTTTACTTTGTCAAGTAGATTCACTATCTCATTTATCATGTTTTGCTTTCCGTTGTCTCTAGCATATGTGCATTTAGTGAAGTCTACAATCTAATTCTACAATTATAGAGAAATCATACTATTTTCTCTTTTTGTCATTATTGGAGTAATATTTAATTCTGTCTTCTTATTAAATTGACATTGGTGGGTGATTTACATCTCGTATAACATCAATTTCACATCACAATTAAATTATTTGAGTCAAAAGTTTAGTACTAATTTAAATTAGGCATTCATTTATTTTCATTGATATATGTTTGTGTTAAGGTTTCATCTCAAAACGGGGATGTAGCTCAAATGGTAGAGCGCTCGCTTTGCATGCGAGAGGCACAGGGTTCGATCCCCTGCATCTCCATTTCTTTTATATAATTCTTTTTGTATGTTTAAAGTAGTGATATAAGAGAATAAATAAAATATATTCACATGTATCATATAATAAAAGATTATAATATAATAAGGTTAACATGAGGTCAACTAGGAATTAATGGCATTAGAATTCTTTTAATAACAAATCTCAAATTAATTTAATCGAAGAGAATGTGGTTCCCACTCCCATGCTTTTTCAAATTTCATTCATTAAAGATTGAACAAGCATGCTTTTGATTAATCAATCTCTCTATTAGTTTATTTTATTTTATTTATTTTAGTTGGTTTTTTTTAGAACATTCAACTCTTTGGGGTTCTTTCATCTCTTTAATGAACAATATCTTCATTTCCCATTTACTATTAAATTTCATACATTTATTAGTTTATGTTTTTTATTACTTTGGATTTTAAATTGGACCAATTTCTTGTATAATTTTTTAAATGAATTAAATTCAACTATATATATATATATTTTTTTTTTCTAAGTAAACCTTCTAATTTTCTAAAATTCATAGAAAAAAAAAGTTTTTAGACTTTGTTTCTTAATATTAACAATATTTTGATTTTATTGAACTTAAAAAGATAATAATCTATGATATATATATATAGATAAATTTAGCTCTAAATGGCTTCAAATTAAAGATTTGAACTCTAATTTTGGGTGGGGAGAGAATCAGGAAACATTATGAAAGTTGCATTGACGTTAACTTATTAACTTTAGTTTATAATAACTTTAATAGCAATTTAATTTATATTGAAACCTTAAAAATAACAATATTGTTTCTGTATTTGGAGATTTGCTCAAATGAGTTTAATAGATAAATAATTGTCATTATAAAGACTAATGGTTTGGTTATCTTTCTTATGGTTAAATTCCTTCCATATCATGATGCACCCATAATTACATATCCAAGTATTGTACACTCATAAAGAGAAAAAAAAAAAACATAGTTTCTGGGTGTTTTTCTAAATCAAAATTTTGATATACTACACTGGAAAGGGATTAAATTTTGAAAAAAAAAAAAAAATACCAAATATACTTTATTTGATATGTTATTAATTTTACATGACAGAAGTTTTTTAACAACAAATATTAATAATACTTGATGTTACTTTAGGGATGAATGACTTTTTCAAAACATAGATATCTAAACAAGAAATTATAAATTAAATTAATGAAAAATAAAATTTGAATAATAGATAAGAGGGTCCAGTTGCCCACCCATATATATATATATATATAATGACCTTGAGGTATATTTGTATAGTATATGTTATATTGTAGCATAGAATACAAGGCAGTAGAGTTGCATATAATATATAGAATATGACATTTGATAATAAAGTAAAGTGTGTTAGTCATGTATAGGGTATTACATATTTTAAATCTGGAAGTAGCGTCGTAGTCAAAGGTTGGATGTTGGTCCTCTAACAATATGTATGAAGAAAAAAATGGCTCTCAACTTTTCAACACCATAGACATTTTAAATGTTGAGAGTGATGCCCATTATCTTCCACGACTAGTATTACTAAGCAAACATACAACAAAAATAAATAAAAGGTAAAGATTTTTATTTTCATTATTATTATTTGGTTTATGGAAATAATTTTAAGAGAATATTGTTATCGTTTTTCTCACATTACACAATTTGAAAACTCCAGCTTTTGGATGTTCGAAAAGACAAAGTTTCAAGTAATAAAATGAAATAAAGATGGAGACAAGTTTCAAAAGTCCGTACCACTCATTTGATATGAATATAACTTCAAACAATTCTCAATTCTTCTCTTTTGAAATGGAACTCTAAACGAAGGAGGGGGGAAAATCTATTACTTATAAAACATTTCTCATAACATGGATAGTTGTATTTGTTTATTATTCTAATAGTAGTTGTTAGCTAGTTGCTAAATCATGTATTGATTATAACAAGTGTTTTATGTTTGTTTTGAAGTTGAATATTAGTGGGAATGGAGGATTCAAAACTTTGACCACTAAGTTAATTTTGAATTCTCTTTCGAGTCTTTCTTTGTAGTGCGTTTAAACTTATGAGTAAAATGTGGTGTGTGTGTTTTTTACTTGGAAATAGAATCTCAATTTTTTTAAATAAAGAAGAGATTGGAAGAGATAGATAACAAATACTTATCACGTACCATTCTAATTTTGAACTTCAAAATAGTGACTACAATGAATATGTCAAGAGATTACAACTGTCTGAATAGCTTTGAACTTTTAAATGAAGAAAAAGATTTGAGAATTATAATCGAGATGCACATGGCACATTTCAAATGCACTTTAGTTAATTCGAGTTTTCCTTTGACATACTTTATGTGAAACACTGAAGTTGATCAAATATCTCTCCAATGTCTTCAATCTTCAAATTACATTTGACTACTTAGACTGAACAATAACCGATTTCAAGAGCTTGATCGAGTGATGCTTGCCACATAACTTCCATTGCTTAAGTTAGTTCAAAGGTATTTAGGAAAAAGCAAGAGCTTAAAAAATAAGAATTCACGAGAAACAACAATGTATATAGGTGGAATAACCTAGAGTTTTTTTTTTTATTCTGTTTTTCATCATATTATCAATTAACAGTAACGTGTAGCCATTAAATAAGAACAGTGAAAGACTAAACTGAGAAAGTAGGGTTAAACACATATATATTCAGTATTTGTAGTATTTTGAAATGGTTTTCTTTATAAATCTATGAAATAAGATTGAATTTTGAGAAAAGATTTGCATTCTCAAAATGGGGATGTAGCTCAAATGGTAGAGCGCTCGCTTTGCATGCGAGAGGTACAGGATTCGATACCCTGCATCTCCATTTTTCTTATACATAATTGATATATATTATAATTGAGTATTCATCTAAATTTTATAATGGATATGAAATGATTAATTTTAGTTCATAAATATACAAACATTTCTGTTTCTGAATTCAAGGAAATGCAAGGCCGTAATCAAGAGATTTCAACCTTTAAGTATTAAATCAATACTATACTTTATTTATAGATGTAATTGATCATGTTCACGATTATGATTTTTTGCATCTATAAAATGTAATGTCTTTTCTTAGAGAAAAACAAAAGGTGATATTGCTTCATTTTGTTTGGTCCACCTTTTATTGGACCTCGCAAATCTCAAGGGAAAAAAGGGATTACTTTTACACTTTAAATTTAACTCTTGAAAAAAATTGCAAAAAGACCCCTCATAAAATTATGGAAGGATTTCTATGTTCTAATTTTAAATTTGAAAAACATATTTTAAATAACAAAAACATCTTAAACTATTTAAAAATATAACAAAATATTATAATTTATCACTTTAATTCGATTTTTACAACTCTAATAGTTTTGAAAATTGTAATATCAATCACTCGTAAGTTTCAGTTTTTACGTGTACTAAAAGATAACTTTAGTTTTCTTGTACATTCCAAGTTGATATGTTTAAAATTAATTGTTATAGTGTAAATAGAAAAAATGAACTTTTATGTTTGATACTTTTCATTGGTTACGTATTTAGAATTTTAAGGTTTTGTATTGTAATGTGAGTTTGGAAAAATCGAACCTTTTGACTTCGAGGTTCATTCTAAAATTAAACAATATGTTAGTTGAGCTATGTTTAGTTTGATAGTATAAACATAAATATAGATCAGTATAAGCTCATGAATATGTTGGAGATAAAAACAAAACATTACTATATTGGTGCACAAATATTTCTTTCCTACAAGTAAGTTCGATCATGTGACCATCCACATCAGCATCAAAACTGATGTGGAAACATGATTAGATTCTTAGACAAATGGGTTTACAAGTAACGAAGAGTAAAGCAAATGAGCAAAGTGGAATTTGTAGAATATATTTATATGGCAATGGGAACAATAATATAGCCACAAAAACCCTAGATATCCTTCCACATATTTGAGATCATAGAAACTTTACTTGAATACAACAATGTTATCCTTTTTTTTTTTATAGAGAAGTAACATCAAAGAGAGAATTTAATCAAACTAGAATATTAACTACAAGAAGATAAGATGGAATATAATAATTATCTTTACACATGAATGCAATAATTTGAAAAGAACTTATTCCCATCATAGAATTTGACTATAAAATTTGATTTGAAAGAAAACAAATATAAGAAGTGAAAGCTAAAAACAATATTGTTATCGAAATAGATAGGATGAAATGTAATTGTCAACTTTTAGTGTTCGTTACGACACATTTTACCAAATTTATTCTAAATTCATCTTTTTTCATGTGGAGAATTTACAAGAGGAACACACGACAATATTCAGTGTGTTTTAGTGAATGAGTACACCACTCAGTGCGTTTTGTTTCTATTTCGGACATCATATCTAAATTAGGCAGTGATTCCATAATCTAACTAAACAGAGTGCTTGCCCGAAATATATATTTTAGTTTTGAACTCGAAATATCAGTCATTCTAGTCTATCACTATAAAAAGATACATTGTTTTGACAAAAAGAAACCTTAGAAATCTATTTCTCACCATTTATCAACAAAAGAATATATAATTGACTAAAAAAATGGTAAAAATAGTACAATACTATAGTTGTTGAAATGGTTAGAAAAAAGTTTACCCAATGAAAAAAAGGAAAAGAGATTCTAAAAAGAACAAATACAATCAAAGGGTTTCCTATTTCATTCTTTGATATCATTGAATGGTTTTCTTGTCCTTTTCTTTTCAATGGAAATGCTCCCAACCCCACCACTATGAATGGAAGAAAGTTTTTAAATTTTGTGTCCTAATCTACAAAATTCCAGCAATTTCCAGCAAATTAAAGGACTTGTGGTCCTCAAACTTCTAAGCCCTTCCTTGCAAATGCCAAATGGTAGGTCACTCCACCCCTAAATCAAAAAAATATCACATTAATATAACCTTTGGGATATCATGTTGTTGTGGATACTCTATATGCATTCATATCATAAAGAACAAACCACTTTCTTTCTTCTCCATGCTTAGAATTTTCTAGAGCTCTTTTCCCCCTTTTTAATACCTTTTGGTGTATTCTTATTCTTGAAAATTTAAAAACTAATTAATTCAAATGATGTACACGTTGGGCTTTGATCAAATTCACTTGATGTACGTGAAATTTTAGTGATAATCAGTTGACCTAAAAAATAACGAGATTTGTACGTTAATATCTAATTACTACATTAATATAAAAAAATTACGAAATAAAAAAGGATAATACAAGAAGATATAGTATATAAGAAGAGATGAGATAGTTCCATGACAACTATGAAAAGAAGTCAAAATCCTTTAAATTTTGTGGACTATAAGGGTGAATTGTCCTTGAAAACACTTGGATTTGTCTTTGAACAAACTTTGGAGGAGTGAATTTGCACTTTCAATTACAAATACTTTGATTTATGTTTGGAAGAACAAGAAAATGGATTGGTTAAATAGCACTTTTTTATATATATATGTATATGCTTTTATTTGTCCATTGGACCCAATTGTTTTATGGTGTTTTCTGTTGGACCTTGGTCTTGATGGGCTTTTGCTCTTATATCAATATTTCAATATGTTAGGGAGAATTGTGAATAGTTTAAAGGAAAATTAAAGTTAGAACTTTATTTTATAAATATTTTATAAATATTTTTTTTATTGTCCACCATTTCTCTTATTTTAATAGGAGAAAAGAATTGAACTATCCAAATAAAATTTCACTTCAATTATTTTCATAATCTCCATCTTGATGTCTTTGTTACTAAAAAAAAAATATAAATAGTTATAAATATAGTAATTAGATTCAAAACAATTAAATATATATTATTATTTTAAATTTTTTACAAATATAACAAAATCTGTCAAAAGTGATAGACCCTAAGAATTTATCACCAACATAAGTCTTCACTTATAATTTTGACTATATTTGCAATTATCTTTTTTAAAAATGTTGTTAGATACATGATTATTATTCTTTAAACTGCCATAAATTATAACTACCCTAAAAAAATAGGAAGGATGACACCAAATAGGGTTCGAATCTTTAATCCCCATTAATATAACTTTTTTTTTTTCACTTTTGTCCACCATTGATAGGAAAAATGATTGAGAAATAACTTATTGCTTAACAACATTCTTCTATTTATAAAAAAAAAATGATTTCGTTAAATGAGATAAATACACTTAGTTCAACTATAATTGATCTGTAATTCCTCTAGATTTGATTCACAAATTCAACAATGTTACAATTAAAAATCTAAATTTGTAATTAATTTTATAATGTACTAAGAACACAATATTATTTTCAGAAAACCCCCTAGAAATGATCATATTGTTATAATTAGCCCACATCTTCTCTATTTTATTTTGCTTATTAGCTAATGAACCGCTAAAACAGCTCCCCGCCACCGCTTGCTCTATTACTCCCCTTCTCAGATCCTCACTCTTCATACTCCAACTCCCTCCAGTCTTCAACAACCGTCGGTGTTGCTCGACTTTCCGACGACAAGGTAAAATTTCTAACAAATTTTGATGTATAAATCATGTGCCTTTGGTTACTTTTAGCTTACCAATTCATGTTCTGAATCATGCCCAACCAATTTCAGATCACATTGTTCCATTGGAATTTCCCCTGGTTAACTGCAGCTGATCTGTATGCCATTGCCAATGCTGTTTTTTTTCTCTCTAATTTCTGGTTGATCCGATTAATCGGCAGGGAAATTGTGCGGTCTGGTCTGCAGTCATTTAGAATCGGCCGTTAATTGGTTTTTAAAGCTTGAGTCTAGCTTCGAGATGGAATGGCCCTAATTTGCTGATTGATTTTGCAATTTGTTTCTTGGACGAATGATTTGTGGGTCGTTTTAATCTTCGTCTCTCTGGTCAAGGTTGTAGAGATTTACTTGAAAACGGTTTGGGACTGTTCTGGGTTTCTTTTTTACGCAAGAAAATGCCGTCGGTCTTGCACCAAAGATCCACTCACAGCTCACTTGCAAATTCATATCCACTTTCTCCTCGTTCTTCATCGAGTTCTGAAAGATCATTTTCTATATTCAGTCCTATAAACCTACTTGCTCTGCTTTCTCTCATTGTGATTCTTGGAGTCTTCTTGCCCTGGATGAATATACAAGAGAGTATTTTCTCAAGCTCCAAGGTCTCAAACTCTAAATGGCGAGAATACTCATTGGCTGAAGCTGCGTCGTTCGTTGCGAGGAATGGGACTGTGATTGTTTGCGCTGTCAGCCAACCCTACTTGCCCTTTCTCAATAATTGGTTAATTAGTCTTTCTCGGCAGAAGCACCATGAGAAAGTTCTTGTTATTGCTGAAGACTATGCAACGCTCTATAAAGTGAATGAACGGTGGCCAGGGCATGCAGTGCTTGTCCCACCAGCTCCTGATGCTCAAACCGCTCATAAATTTGGTTCTCAGGTATGCTTTCATGAATTTTTTTGCTATCAGTTTTGATTGGTTTTTTCTATTTGAAATGATAAATTTGATTGCTTATATAAACTAATAATCAGTGTTTGTTGCTTCTCTGTTAAATATTTCATCACATTTAACATTGCCTGGGCAAAGATGTTTTGTTCTTGCAACGCTAGTCATAAACATTTCGTACTGGAATGTGTTTTCTAAACTTAAGATTGTTTCATAACTTTTATATCCGGTCTTAATTTATGATTATTAATATTACTACTGGATAACTTTTATATAATGCCTTAAATTTCATGATATTATGTGACGGCACTTCTGTAGTGATACTTACCCCATGAAGTATAGAAGCTTCAATCTTATTACTCCTTCCAACACTTACTAATTTGATCATCAAGTCATCAACATGATCTCTCTCTTTGTTCTCTTTGTATGAAGCATTTTATAGAACTCAAGAAACTCTTTATTGAAGCATTTCTTTGGCCATCGAGAACATGTTCACTCAATTTCCTTCCCATCAATCCTGCTTTGCCCTGTCTCCTAATTTAACTTCTCCCTTCTCATGCTCAGTTCTTAGATGTATATGTTTTATCTTTAGCCAAATTCATTGCCTGTATGAAATGAAAATGATTGCATTAACATTTTAGGGATTTTTCAACTTCACATCCCGGAGACCACGACACCTACTACACATTTTGGAGCTTGGTTATAATGTTATGTACAATGATGTCGATATGGTATGGCTGGCTGATCCATTTCCTTATCTGCAAGGGAATCATGATGTGTACTTCACAGATGACATGGCTGCAGTATGTACAACTTTTCACTCTCCTCCTCCCAGTGCAATGTTTGTGGAAATGGATTGCTTGCAGGCTTGCATATAAACTCTAATTTATTATCTTTTATTCTTTGGGCAAGAAAGAGAGTTCATATAAGTCCGAGAAGTTTAAATGGAAATGGTGGAGGACTTTAGCTTCCTGATGAAAATTTGTATATTTGCTTATTTCTTTGATCAATCTATAGATTTGACTTGAACATGTGGTACTTACAGATCTCCAGTTTAATAGTATGAGAACTTGAGAAATATGGTGACACTACTTCTTAAATTTTGATGAAAAGTGTTTGCATTGTTGTTCAATAACGTGCACTAGCTTCCTTTTAATTTTGTCCTCACCTCGTTACAGGTAAAACCTTTGCACCACTCTCATGATTTGCCACCTCCAGGGAAAAAGGGCCGCACTTACATATGCAGCTGCATGATTTTCCTACGTCCCACCAGCGGAGCAAAACTGGTCATGAGGAAGTGGATTGAGGAACTTAAAGCTCAGCCATGGTCCAAGGCAAAGAAGGCAAATGATCAACCTGCTTTCAATTGGGCACTAAATAAAACTGCTGGAGAGGTTTGTTTTTCTAGTCTTCTAGTTTTCAATATCATAATCCTAATTGAGCTGCTAGGATCCCATATGCTAGCAATTAAGCTTACAATACATGCATATATATAATGAAAGGAGCATAAAACTTACACCATGCGAGAACAACAAAGGAAAGTGAATTATCAAATTATCAAATGATTACATTAATTTAGTTAAAAGTTGCAAACTATGATACTTCCAGTTCCAATAGGTGAATATAAAGAAAGATTTTGCTTTGACTTAGTGAATGCACTGTGAAAAACCGTAATGATACCAGTGGTCATACCAGCTTGTTGGGGCTACCCAAGGATGAAAGTCTGGAGAGTCGGATAGAAAATGAGGTTCATTTACTGAATTTCAGCTTCCAAACTGAGTCTTCTAAAGTCAAGACCCATGTGCTTGTTCTTAGTTTTTAAAGACCAAGCTTTTCATTTTACAATTTCTGGGTCTAGATCTTTAACCTTTTAACAACTTTTTTAAGCCTACAGAGTATAAATTTTTGGCTTATTCTGTTTCACCCTTCAAAATTTGGTTAATCTCCAAACAGGTTTCTGCCTGAAACTCAGATCCTTGCATTCTTCGAATTGGAAGTTGAAATCTATCTTAAAAACTTCCAAAGGGGACTAAATTTGCAGTGGGGACTGGTCGAGATACAATTTTTTTTCCTTTTCTGAGGGCACATTGAATGGGATATTGTCCTCCCCCATTTTATTTTCCTAGTTTAGACTTCAGTTGCTGGACTTCTAACATCCACCTTCAACTTTTGGAGCTCCTCTCACTGCTCTTTATTGGTGCGAGTGTGATAAATGTGAACGCCCTTTTCACAGATATGGTATTTCTTCTTTGATTTTCAATTTGGGATCTTTCACGTCGGTTACGTCTGTCAATTTTATTTCTCTACCAAATTTGTTTTTTTTTTTTTTGTAAAGGTATTGTAATAAATGTTGGTTTTTTCTTTTTCAGAAAGAAGAAATAAAAAATTATCACGTACTTGGAACCTTTGAAAATGGAAATCCTAGAGTAGGTTTTCGCTTGACGCTCCCTTCCTTTTATTTCTAGGATGAACCAGACAATTAGGGACTTTCTTATATCATCCTTTTTTCTATAGGCATTATTGATGAAGGTGGGGTGGATAATCCCTCCTCTTCCATTTGGCATGGAAAACTCTCCAAGTTCCCCCAAAATTACCAAATTCGCTGAGTTCCCCCAAAGTGTTGCATTTTCTCGTGAGAGTTTGTTCTTGGCAGGATTAGCAATTTTGTCTTAGAGAAAAGACGCCATTTTCTTTCCTTCTTCCCTGGCCGGTCTTACATGTGTAAACAGAATTTGGAGACTCAAGAGTCAATACCATATGTTCCTCTCATGCCCTTATGCTCGTCTTATATGGTCATAGTTATTGCAGATTCTTAGCATCTCCTCCCTCACAAATTGACAAGTTTGCTTACCATTTTCGTAGAGGGTTTTCCTTTAAAAAATTAGAAGAAATTCCTGTGGCTTCAACTCGGGAGGGCAAGGGATTTCTTTTGGTTAATTTGGTTAGAAAGAAGCAATGAGAAAAATTCTAAAGGCTATTTTTTGGAATAGTTCGTTGTTTTCTGCTTTCTTGGTGTAAATTCTGCGTTCCTTACAAAAAGTTTAGTTCTCTTATTGCCACTTGGAAGACTCTGTAGTAACTTTCTTTGATTGGGGCTTCGGGCTTGGCTTTTCTCCCTTTTTTTATTTTTAATTTCTTATTTTATATGAAATGGTATATTGCTTTAATTTACAAAACTATTAATATATAAAATTTTGGTTAGGATTTTGAAAGTAGATTATTTCCCTCTTTTAGTCAACTAAGCTGCTAAAACCAACTGAGCCAGTAGTTTGTCCATACAAGGCCCTTATTACTTGGATTAGATCTCTTAGCTATTCCATGTATGAGGGAAGAATCTTTGAATAATTTTTAGTCAATATGAGACATTGTATATTAGATTTTCTTATGAAGAGAGACTGCATTTTAGATAACTACCTAAAACTGGTTACATTGATGATACACAGGTGGATTTGTACCTGCTGCCACAGCCAGCATTCCCAACAGGTGGATTATACTTCAAGAACGAATCATGGGTTCAGGAAACCAAGGGAATGCATGTTATTATACATAATAATTATATCACAGGGTTTGAGAAGAAAATTAAACGTTTCCGAGAATTCAACCTGTGGTACGTGGATGATCATACTCTCGAGTCTCCTCTTGGTCGAATATGAGAAATTAATAGATGTTATCACAATTCTTCCCGCAATACAAGGTATACTCTCTTTTAGAACTGTTTAACCTTAGCAAGATTTAGTTCAATTTCCTTCTTCCTGGAATAGTCTTGGGAGTGCGTTTAGGTTGGTACTATATTTCATTCACAATTTGTTATCATGGCAACACTTAGCAACATATAGTAAGATTATTATTATCATCATCATTCATTGAACATTAAGTATTGATTATTGCAATTTTGCTCTGAGAAGTTCCCTCGGTCTCATTTATCAAATTCCTTTGAAATATTGTTTATAGTAGTTATATACTTGGAACTTTAGGGAGGTGCTTTCCATTGGAGCATAGGAATTTCTAACATTCTTGGTGAAATTTTTACCATGTTACTCCATCTCTTACTAGAAACTGAAACCTGAAACATAAGGTCCCATTTAGTAACTGTTTTTGGTTTTTAGTTTTAATAAATTAAGTTTTGTTCCTCTCAAAGTTTAATTTCTAGTCAAATTTCAAAAACAAAAATCTGTTTTTTACGTTTTCAAACTTCCGCTATGCTATTGAAAATATTGATAAAAAGTTCATACAAAAAAAAAAAAAACTAAATGGTTATAACTCCACAATTATTTGAGGTACTTGAACTTTCCGCCGACACAAATGCATTCGTATTCGTATGCTCATAATATGACATACCTTCATCTCTTTTTATTCATTCATAATAAGTTCTTCCATACTATTTTTTAGCTAATTTACAATTTGAAAAAAAATAGGGTGAAACTTTTGTTGAACCATCTTAGATATCAAACGATGGATCAGGTTTTTTGTTTCTAATTTTGACTCCACTTGGCTTTGAGATCTAGTTTTTAAACTTAACCCTCTATTTGATAAGGATAAATTTTGTTTCTTATTCATGATTTAAATGACTTCGCAGATCAAATCCTACGGGTAAGCTATCTCAACCACAAACTATTATCATGGAAAATAATTTTAGCTGAGATAACTCAAATGGCCTCAATGTTACTTCAATCCAAAGTGGTTTCTGCAAGAAGAAAAAGAAACCGATGTTTATTCAATCTTCAAATGACCCAACAAATGTCTAATAAGTAAATAAAAAGATGTAACTCCCTAATATGTCAAATTACAAAATGGGTTACTAGCTCGAGTAATCTAATAAATGTGTATAAATGAAACATTTTGGTTGATGAGATTGAACTTTTTGCAGAGCAAGCGACCAAAGTTTCATGTCGGTTAGATATAAGAGAATTTTTTTGATAGATTGACGGGGATATATCGACTTTTTGTTGTTTCTAATATATGGTATGAGTCTGGAAGAGATCTTAGATTAAAAAAAAAACGAGGAGATCCTAATTAACATAGTAACTAGATAAGAAGAAGAATCGTGAGCAGTGAGAAACAATTATTTCCATCACAACAACATTTTGGATGAAAAAGAACAAAGCAAGGAGTAGTTACGTCTAAGGTCGACTGTCTAAAAGCTGTGAAAAGTATTATTTCTAGTTGAACTAAATAGTGTGTTAGAAGCTTGATTTGCACTTGACTTCATTTAATTTCTAGTTGAACTAAACAGTGTGTTAGAAGCTTGAATTGCACTTGCCTCATTTAATGTTAGATTAAGTTCTAACTTTACCTTCATTCAACACAACTTGACTTCAACATGAATTCATCATAAATGAAGTTATTAACTTCATGAGTTTACTATTAAAACGAAGCTCGAGTTCATTTATTGTCAACTCTCTTATGAAATTAAAACATTTTTATAATAGAGAAAATATACTTAATTTTTCTAAAAGATCGAGATTTAAAATTATAAAAATTGCATAATTAAAATTAAGAATTGTTTCAAGGCCTTGGTTCCAGCTGTATGATTTGATCTCATATAAGTGGATTTTTAAATTTTATTTGTGGAGTTGATTAGTGACCATAGACTAAGTTTTCTCCCAACCAAATCCACCTAATATTTTGTCCATTTAAATAATTCAATCTTTTCTTTTCTAAAAAAAAAATAACCAAATAATTTTTCTTTTTTCTTTTTTGTTTACACGTGAAAGATAAGTGAGTTAATAAAGTTCTTACTTTCGTATTTAGTGTGAAAATGACGTCCAGTGATTTTAATTTAAAATTTAGAATCAATATATAAACCTAAAATGTTGAGTCTTAATTGTTTTAGAAAAAGTGTTCATGTTTATGAATATTTAACTATATTCATATTTGAAAGGGAATAAATTAATATTGTCATAAGACTAATTTGAAATCATTACGAAATAGCAATATTTATAAGCAATACCGTTCGACTTTGTACTTTGTGTTTTTTTAAAAATATGAATAAACTTTCAAAGTTTCAATAATGTAAAAAAAAAAAAAAAAAAAGATATTGTTACTGGTATTTCTGTATGAACATAGTTAAAATAAGTGTGATTTTGATCGAATTTGTCACTGGTAGAAATTATACTAATTGACAAATAATCGAAAGAAACTTGGTCCTAAAGCTATGTACTCTTGATTGTGACAATCCTCTTTAATCGTCAATTACACAACCACATACAAGTGTTCCTCTCCCTCCAACACATGAAAACATAAGAGTCCTCTTACTTTACCTAACAAGAAACTCGAGTTTTCATAAAAAGTGATTTTTTTTCTAACACATCTCACAATCTCATTATCGATGATTATTTTTGTCCATAGCTTTCGGATACAACAATTTAAAGTGAAACTATTCATACTTCAAATCTTTGTGTTCAAAGTGATAATTTATGTTTCATTGAACTGTACTCTTGTTTTAGTACATAGTTAATAATGTACAATTGAAATAATAAATATCTACTATGTTTCAATTATAATGTCAACTACAATGATTGGATTTATATTTAGTGCAAATATAATTAACATTGACTTATAATAAAATAATAAAATTGAAGTCATTCTCCAAAAATACTTTGTAAGTTTATTATTATTGTATATGCTTTTTTTTTCCTGTTTGAAAATATCCATTTTTTGTTATTAAACATTAAAAATAAATATACAGCAACATTTTTTTTTCAGTTTTTTTTTTTATTTGGCTCATGTATTTTTAATGTCTAAATTTAATTTAATTATTTTAGCATAATATAGTTTTTTTTTTAATCGAGATTAGCGAAATAAAAATAAACATTTATAGAAAATTATTTTTTTAATAAAGACCATTTTTCAAGGCAATATATCAATACAATAATAGTAATAGCAATTTAAAAAGATGTAGTGAAGGTATGAGACTATAATTGGAGACGAAATTACTTTTAAACTCGTTTTAGGCCAATGTTACGTTTAATTCTTGAATTTGTAAAAATTGTTTATTTTAGTTTTCAAGTTTTAGAAATATGTTTAAAAGGTCTTTTTAAAGTAAATTGATTACGACGGTATGACATTATAAACTAGAAGAATAATTTAAACTTTCTACTTTCTTACGTAAGAAAGATAATAAAAATGGTAAACTAACAACTTGTTTACTACAAATAATTATGTTAAGATCGCTCGAAAGAAAGTGTTATTTAAGATGTTAAAATAATTGTGATCATGGATTTGGATGATAATTATTCAAATTTGTGTAACAAAAAAAAACTATTAGTCAATACAAGGATAATTCAACTAATATAAACCAATACCATAAAAATTCGAAACTTTCAATTCTTTAATAAATATTTTATCAACCAGGGAAGAAAGAACTGTTAAACTAAAGGTTTTGTTGAGTTTAACCATTCTAATCAGAAACTTAGGATAAGATAAAATCATTAAAAGACATAAAAACTCATTGTCTACCAAAAAAAACAAGAACTAAAGGTAGTTAAACTCAATGGATATAAAATTTACGGTTAACAGTTCGATCTTTCCATTTTCTACCTATCGTAAATGTGATCATTTTGTCAAGAGGAATTTATAATTAATTCACGTAGTTTTAAAAGTTAGAATTTAGTATTTATGTCACTTATGATTTGATTAAAACGAGATTATTTATGATGATTTTATCGTAAAAAGTAAAGTTGAATTATTTTTAATAAATTATTGTACAAATTTCATAATTTAGGCTCGAAAGGAAAAAGAAGAAAAATCCAAAAAGTGTATTTTCTTAATGAAGAAACAAAATTTGGTTAAGAAATAAAAAAAAGAAAAAAAGAAAAAATTTCTTGTTTAGTGAGGGAGATTATATGATCGTTTACGTATGTTAATCTCTAAAAGAAGTTGGATACGATCTAAAAATGGAGTGTTGTTGAAACAGTAGTACACTAGAATCTTTCAATTTCAAGAACGTTACTTCAAAAAATAGCTCTTCATTTGTTTTACGTAATCACAAATTAAAATTCTTTATTTGGCAAACCAAAGGAGAAAAAAAACCCACCATTGCCTGTAAAATCTTTGAAAATCTTTGATCTTTAAGGAAACCCATTGGAGTTGAAGTTTGACGATTCACGACGATGCTGATATCCACGTCAACATCTTTTCTTCTCTCAAACCTCGCTCCCTAACTTCACCAATTTCTCTCTCTCCCTCTCTCTCTCTCTCTCTCTCTCTCTGTCTCTGTCTCTGTCTCCGTTTTACTCAACTCACAAGCATCTTCTACTTATTTGCTTTCAATTTACTGCTTCTACTGTGCTAAATCTGTCTCAGTGACAGACCCATTTAAGCAATTGTCGGCGATTACTGGGTTATTTGTTGTTTTTCCAATTTGAATCTCTAATTTCCCATCTTTTGGTTGTCAAATTGGTGTCATCTGATGGGATTCATTGTGGGATGTTGAGTTGAGGCGTTTTACTTTACTGTAATTGGATGGAAGCAAATGGGTTCACTGGAAAATGGATTTCCATTGAAGAGAGACCCTCTTCTTCGTTCTTCATCGAGTGTTAGAGGGGAAAGATACCCATTTCTGCAGAGACCCAGATCGAGGTTTTCACGGTTTTTGTTTTTCCGAAAGATTGATTACTTGCAATGGATTTGTACTGTGGCTGTGTTCTTTTTCTTTGTGGTTCTTTTTCAAATGTTCTTACCTGGATCAGTCATGGAGAAGTCTGAGATTGCTCTTAAAGATGTGGAGAAAAGTTTAGGGGATTTGAAGTTTTTAAAGGAGCTGGGCATGCTGGATTTTGGGGAGGATATTCGATTTGAGCCGTCGAAGCTTTTGGGGAAATTTAAGAAAGAGGCAAGAGAAGCGGACTTTTCATCTTTTAATAGGACAAGAAGTCGTTTTGGGTATAGAAAACCTCAGCTTGCACTGGTAAGTTTGCTACCACAATCTTAGCTATATTCAAGAATTAGTTCAAATCTTGAGCTCTTGCCATTGTTGTTCTCATTTAGTTGTTTTCTCTGTTAATGCTTGCTTTAAGTTCTTCCATGGATTCTGAATTCATCTCTCTTACTTCATTGTCTTGTGTAGATTTGACAGTATATATGAGTCTTATACTTCAATTGAATATTACTCAATTCATGTCTGCTGTCGTTTCGTATTAAAATTCCTTTTAATGTCATTGTCTCTTTTGTAGGTATTCTCAGATCTTTTGGTCGATTCTTATCAAGTGCTAATGGTAACCATTGCTTCTGCTCTTCAGGAGATAGGATATGTATTCCAGGTAATTCGTTTTTTTAAAGACCAGAATGTAATAGTTGTTACAGATTGTTTTCTTTAATCTCAATTCACCTTCTATTATGTAGTTTAGTTTTGTGGGATTTGTGGGTTAGGAAAGGAGTAAGCATGCAGTATTCCTGGAATTCCCAAGTTCAAATATCTTGATGCTGTTAATACTTGATACTGTTGATACTGCTGTTCTTCTTACATCTTTAGAATTTCCTCACAATTGTTACTGCCTCGCTGGCCATTCTTATCTTTGATTTTGTTACTCTATTTGTACTTAATACGATAATAAATGAGAAACACTGTTGGTTTTTTTCTCTCTTGAAATCCTATGGATGGACATAAGTTGATGCTATCAAACAATGCCACATCAAAATATAAAGGTTGTATTGTTGTAGGCTACTCTTTGCTGCAGGATGTTGACTTAAATATTTTTTTGTCATTGCTCATAAATCATAATGCTATGGATAAAAGTTTCGTCAACATGACATACTTTTTGTTTCTTCTACAATGTTGCCTAGTTTCGTGGTTACTTGCAGTGAAACATTTTCCTTCTTCTCAGAAGTAGTATTGAAAACTTAATATTGTGAAGGCCTTTATGAATTTGTTCACCATTCTATACTTGATACCCCCTTTATTGCTATATCATACCTTATCCTCTTCGTCTTTGTAGATACATATTTGAAACTACATTATTTGTTCAGAATACAAATATTCTTTTTCTTGTTTTGTTGACTTGCCAAATTAGAAATCTAGAACTAACTTCATCAGCGTAAAGTTGCCTTATTTACTTTTTATGACATCTGCCATCATCTGCCATGGGAATTATATACACCAGCATATAATTGGACAATTCAACTGTTTGCTCTACAGGTTTATTCTCTTCAAGGCGGGCCAGCAAATGATGTTTGGAGGCAGATGGGAGTCCCAGTTACTCTAATTCAAACTTGTGATGAGACTGAGGTCATGGTTGATTGGCTAAAGTATGTTAGTGCTACTTATCTCAATATTTTGACCGAATGACATTTATCTCTATAACGTTATATGAAACTAGTTATATCTTGTTTCTTTTTCTAATTATTTTTATGATGTTTTTTTCCAGCTATGATGGCATACTTGTGCACTCTCTTGGAGTGAAAGATGTCTTTTCCTGGTAAGAATGAGTTTGGTCTCCCCCCTTTCCCTTTTTCTATTTCCCCACCAAGAATGAGTGTAGTCGTTTGATTATCATGAAAAAGTATACTGCTTCATAAAATGTTGGACTGGTGTTGCCATTGCTTTAAAAGAATTACCATGAGTTACATTCAGAAAAGATGGTTCTTCGAAAAGATGAACTTTGGTTTCATAATTGGGGGAGAATTTCCATAGTCTTCTGTTCATTTGTGCCTACTTTAATAGCATTACCATGAGTTTTACATTCATATTCAGTAAAGATGCCGATTCCATCCTTGCCAAGATACCCAAAATAGGCCCTTGCAAAGTTAAACCACAAGACTTCCTTTTCTTTGCTGAATCAAGAGATTCCATCTGCCTTAGAGGGCTGTTGGTAAGGCAACGGCCCAATTAAAGCTAGATAAGCATGGTTTCCAAAACAAATCAGCAAAGGTGCATTGTACAAAAAAGATGGCTGATTGATTCTTCTTAACTATGTTGGAGAAGGACAGAAATTGGGAGAAATAAAGAGCCAAGGACTGTGCCAGTGAGGCCAAGACTAAGCTCCCGTAATTTTTATTTATTTATTTATTTATAATTGTTATTATTATTTTTGAAATGAGATCTTTTCTGCAAAGAGCTGTAGAAAGCCTCATGAAGTTAGTTCCGCAAAGAGTGTTCACACAGAACTGGAAACTAATGACTAATAATATGTACCGTTTAAAACTAAATTTGATGACTTAGGGTTAAATCATCACTTTTTGAAATGCAAGACTGAAATAGAACCTTTCCTAATCACTCAAAGGACTAAAAGGGTATTCTTTTATTTTTTGAACTAAGAAATAAATTTTGTTCATGTTCCCTTCATTTTTATAGTATAGTTCATTTTTCCTTTCTGTTTTATTGTTCTCTGTTTACCTTTTTGCAGCTTAATTTGTCTTCTTATTCCAAGAATTGCCTCTATATTTCCATCATCAATCCATCTTATTTGTACTAATAATTTGGCAATATGCAAAACTCTATTATTTATTTCAATGAGTGGTGTTTCTTGTCGCAGCTATCTGCAGGAACCTTTCAAATCCTTACCACTCATCTGGACCATCCATGAAGAAGCCCTTGCCATACGATCTCAAAACTATGCATCAGATGGGTTACTTGATATTTTAAATGATTGGAAGAGAGTATTCAACCATTCAACTGTTGTTGTCTTTCCTAATTATGTTATGCCGGTAATGGTTTGCTTAACTACTGATTAATATTAAGATTAAACACAGAGATGAACCAATTGACTAACCTGGATATTGAGAAATCGTTGGTTAGGATTCATGCTTTCAAATGTTGCACAATTCAAAATAAAGATTTTCCAAATGACTTATTCGATATGAAATTTGTTATTCGTATTGTGTATGACATCTTAAAACTCATTGGGTTTTCAACTAAAAAAATTCATTTTTCATATATTATTAACCTGTGATGTAATGAATTTGTCAGTTCTTATTAATTGGTTTTAATATATCTAAAATTTCCACAGATGATCTACTCTGCATATGATAGTGGTAATTTCTTCGTGATTCCAAGTTTTCCTGCTGAAGCATTGGAAGCAGAAATTGATGTCACCTCAGATGCTGACAATCTACGTGCAAAAATGGGCTACGCAAATGATGACTTGGTTATTGCCATTGTTGGAAGCCAATTTTTATACAGAGGCGTGTGGCTGGAACATGCGATGGTTTTGCAGGCCATGTTGCCACTACTTCATGAGTTTTCTTTCTATGAACATTCCGATTCTCGTCTCAAGATATTTGTTCTAAGCGGGGATTCAAATAGCAACTACACGATGGCTGTTGAGGTGCATGTCTTCTTTGATTTACATCTCTTGTTGATGAATTGCTAGCTTTTATTGACTCATCCGGTTTCCCTTAGGCCATTGCTCAGAGATTGGAATATCCAAGGAGTGTTGTGAAGCATTTTCCTGTTGCTGCAGATTCAGACAAAGCTCTAAGTATGGCTGATCTTGTTATATATGGTTCTTGTTTGGAAGAGCAATCTTTCCCAAAGGTTTTGGTAAAAGCCATGGGAATGGGAAAACCAATCATCGCCCCAGATCTTGCCATTATTAGAAAACACGTATGTTTTTTATTTCTTATTTACTACTGTCTAGTAACATGATGCAGACAGCATGATGCTTGTTCATATTCTCATCAGTTCTAACATGTCATACATTTGTTTTTCTTACATATTAAAAAAAATCATAAGCAAGAACCAGTAAACAACAGAATGGAAAGATCGGATAATCCTTGGCGAAGCCAAAGTCAAATGAGATTGGAAGCAAGCGCTCCAATTAAAATTATCGTAAGTCAAAGTGTGGCGTAATTACCAAAATCATAGGCACTCTAACAGGACAGGAAAAAATAAGAGTCCCGTGAAGTGTCAAACTTCTGTCTTCCCCTAAGAAAAGTTTCTATCTATCCTAGCTATGCTAAATTCTAAAATGAAGTCTCACAAATTTGAACCTCAGAATATATGAAGCACCAAACCAAGAGATGGATCTTAGATCAATGCAATAGTATCATAGTATGTATGAAACTTATTTCTTTTTAAATCAGCCATCCACAACTTATAGTCCATGAGCCAAATCTAAAGGATGAAATTAATATTTTCCTAGGTGATTTCTTTCCAAAGCATCTTGTAGAAATCCACATGGAGAACCTCATCGTATCAGTTGTGGTCAAATTAGTAAACAGGAATGTTACAAGAAAAATGGTATGCAAGATCCAATTTCAAACTGATAGGTGGCATCTGAAGAGGCAAACCTCCAAGAATTAGAGTCAGCCTCAATCACTCTTCTACCACCCATCATTGAGGTTTCATCTCGAGAGCAAGTGTTATCCTTCAGGGTTTCAATAATTGTTGGAGTACATGATTTGTTAATACTGAACAAAGAAATTCATTTAAAAATTCTTCATATATTGACCCTTGATTTCAGAAGTTGGAATTTTGAGTCTGAACAATGTGATGTATTATCACTTAGAGAAAAGGGTAAAATGTATTGAACCTGCTTTTTCACCCTCTCACAATTGAATGTTTATAGACTAGCTCTATCATGCTCTTTTTATGGCTTGACTTGATACTGGTTTAAGACCTCTCTTTGGAGATTCTGTGTTCTTTTTTGGTTCCTTGTTTCATCTTCCCTCTCTTCTCCAAATTATCCCAAAGACTGTAGCATCAGTGTTCTCTCAAGGAGGGACTTTTGGAGGATGTTTGGAATGTGGGTTAGTGTGACTGTCTTTGCTACCCCCTCTAAATTGCTTAGGATTTCAAATTTTTTATTAATGACAATTGGAGTTAAAACTTTTTCCCATTTTCACAGTCCTTGTAGTTGGTTGAAGTCTTTTCTGTGTAGTATCTTCCTTTTGTACTTGTATGATGCCTTATTTTTGTTTTAAAAGAATGCATTTTTAATATGTGCAAATCCTGGGCAAAGTACTGACTGCACTGGCAATAACAACTAGGTTGATGACAGGGTAAATGGCTATCTGTTCCCCAAGGGAAATTTCAATGTACTTTCCCAAATTATTTTGCAAGTGATCTCGGAAGGGAGATTATCACCACTGGCTCAAAGTATTGCTTCAATTGGAAGAGACACTGTGATAAACCTGATGGTTTCAGAAACTGTGGAGGGATATGCCTCACTACTTGATGCTGTTCTTAAGCTTCCATCAGAAACGGCACCAGCTAAGGAAGTTACAGAAATCCCATCCAAATTGAAAGAAAAATGGCAGTGGCAGTTATTTAAAGGGGTATCAAATTTGACTGTCCTGCAGAGGAACGAAAAAAGTTTCACAGTTTTAGATGAATTTGAAAAGAATTGGAACCAGACTCCAAAAAGGAAGCCTGGTAGTTCTTTTGCTCTTAATGAGTCATTTATATATGGTATATGGGAGGAGGAAAGATTTACTGTGATGTCTAATGTCAAAAGAAGAAGAGAGGAAGATGAGGTAAGATTAAAAAGCAGCACATCTCCAGTTCTCTATAATTTATAACGATTTTTTTTTCCTCAATATTGATTTTCTTTCTTCTTATTGTCTTTATTACTTGAATTTGGTAGATAAAAGATAGAACTGAACAACCTCATAGCACATGGGAGGATGTGTATCGAAGTGCTAAGAAGGCTGATAGGTCTAAGAATGATCTGCATGAGAGGGATGAAGGGGAGCTTGAAAGGACCGGACAGCCATTATGCATTTATGAACCTTACTTTGGCGAAGGAGTTTGGCCTTTCCTGCACCGTTATTCTCTTTATCGTGGAATTGGGCTGGTGGGTTTCATGAAAGTTTTCTCCCTGCTTTTTTTTCTATGTGCAAATTTGAAGCTGAGATATCTTCTCTAACTACCATTCCTTGACAACTTTGTGCATTTCTGCATTATGAATCATTATAACGATTTCTTAAAACTTCAATGGGGTTCCAAGATGTCAACTGTTAACATTGATTCTGCTTAACTTCAATGATTTTCAAGATCCGGTGTTCATTGCTACTTGACTAATTTAGAATATAATAGAGAATGAAGTCTATGTTAATCGTTCTTATATAATCTCTAAATGTTGTTTTGAAGTATTTTGGTTTTTGCCTCAAGATGGAATGTCTTACCTTGAGAGTTTTGTAATTGTTTCCCAATTTCTATCCATGTCAATTTGGAAGTCATCCGGTTGTAGTTTGTATCCTTTCAACCTCTTATGTCTTCTCATCAATCAAATAAAAGTTTTCTGATTAAAAAAAAGGTAAAAAGGGGAATTGTTGAATGTGTGCTGGATTTAAGGTGTTGGGGGTAATTTATTGTCTTCCCATAGTTTCTCCTGTTTTTTTTCCCTTTTCTCTTTAATGAATGTTTCTTTACCAAACAAATATATGCTTGATGAAAGTTCAATGCACTTTTCAAATTTATGAAAAGAACATTTTATTCAATTAAACCAGCTACTCTATTTACCATCTTAATGTAGATATTCAAATGTTATTGTTGCAGTCTAGTAAAGGCAGGCGATCCGGAATAGATGATGTCGATGCACCTTCACGGCTTCCACTTCTCAATAACCCTTACTATCGTAATGTACTTGGTGAATATGGAGCCTTCTTTGCAATTGCTAACCGGGTCGACCGCATTCACAAGAATGCTTGGATCGGTTTTCACTCTTGGAGAGCAACTGCCAGGAATGTATGTGACGTTTCTCCATTCAAGTTTCTTTTGAAGTTTTGTATCTTGAACTCACTTTTACATTCTGTAGTTCTCTTCTACTGAAAATAAGAAACAGACTACTTGAACTTGAAACAATTGCTAAGGTTTGTGTCCATGCATTAGCTGGGTAATTGGAAGTTGGAAAGCTAGGCTGCTGGCATGATCTTTAGATTATTTACACAAAAGAAGTGCACGTTTACACTGTCAAATAAGAGATTACAAAACTATATCAGCAGATACCTCCCATTATCTTTTCTGCATGAGCGTGAGGCAAGGAAAAATCCTCATTCTTGCAATCTTTCTGGATTGCAGAACAACGACAAAGAAAAGTAACTCTTTTGTCTAACCAATGGTGTGGTTCAACAGGTATCACTGTCAAAAATTGCGGAAACTGCATTATTAGATGCAATTCAAACACGAAGATATGGAGATGCACTCTACTTTTGGGTTCGCATGGATTCGGATCCAAGAAACCCACTGCAGCTTGATTTTTGGTCATTTTGTGATTCCATAAATGCTGGAAATTGCAAGTAAGACATGAGGACTCATGGCCCAATTTTTATACAGATTCATTTGAACTCTATACAAGCATCAGATATCAATTTTTTTCCTAATCCATTTTTGGTTGTAGGTTTGCGTTCTCCAAGTCTTTGAAGATGATGTATGGTATAAAAAGTGATCAGGAATTTCTACCGCCCATGCCTGCGGATGGATATACGTGGTCTGCTATGCAGAGCTGGGCTCTCCCAACCAGATCTTTTTTAGAATTTGTCATGTTTTCAAGGTTTGCTAGAGATCTTTCTCCTACCTTCACTGTGCTATGGCTATAGTTCATTCATTTGTTCGCTATTGTTCTAGTGTTTAGGTTTTTTTCCTTTTGGTATTTGCAGAATGTTTGTTGATGCATTAGATGCACAGATGTACAACGAACACCATTCAACTGGACGATGTTATTTGAGTTTGTCCAAAGTAACTCCCCTCTGCATTTGTGTTTCTCAGTTGTGAACATGGAACCATGAGCCTTTTTTAGCACTTGCCGTGTAGATAAATTTCAATTGTTATGTTGAAATTCCTAGAGTTGAACTATACTTTTTTACAGGACAAGCACTGTTACTCCAGGCTACTTGAGCTCCTTGTAAATGTTTGGGCATATCACAGTGCAAGGCGTATTGTGTATGTGCACCCCGAGACTGGCGCAATGCAAGAACAACACAAGTTTGATATACGGAGAGGCCAAATGTGGATCAAATGGTTTTCGTACACTATGATAAAGAGCATGGACGAGGACTTGGGAGAGGAAGCAGATGCTGATCACCCCACGAGACGGTGGTTGTGGCCGTCAACAGGTGAGGTCTTTTGGCAAGGTGTGTATGAGAGAGAGAAGAATTTACGATTTCGGCAGAAAGAGCACAGAAAGCAAAAGAGTAAAGCTAAACTAGACAGAATGAGACACAGGAGACACCAAAAGGTGATAGGGAAGTATGTAAAGCCTCCACCAGAGATGGAAAATTCAACCACAACAAATGGTACAGAAACTATTTTGCAAACTAATTAACTTGATGGAAATTGGAGGGTTAGTCAAAAGTAGAGCCTAATCTTAAATTCATTTCATTTTTAACATCTTTTTTTTTTCTTATCATTTTTTCTGGAAGGATGTCTTTGGGTTTTGTTTTTACCTCCTTTCTTTGGTTCCAATTTTATTGTTATTATGTAAAAACTACATCCTTCTTGACTGGTGCCATTGTATCTCTATTCACATGTATTATATCGTGTTGTTTTTCCTGTTAAGTCCATTTTTATGGCAGTTCACTCCTAAATGTAATATATACTCTTTGGAAGTGAGTAAATTCGGGTTTTTCTTATCTTGATCTATGATCTATGAGTAAATTCAAGCTGTGTGAATTTGGTTTATCTTAGAAAAAACAGTTGTGATATCTTTTTATCCTGAAGTTACTTCGTTTTCTTTTTCCGGGATTTGTTATGTCAAGATTATTCTATTTGTCTCGTTCAACAAGTATTTATACAGGGATAAACGTGGTTTAAGATCATAATCTGTTATCTTGTTTGAATTTTCAACAAATTATTACTTTACAAAGCCATTTGATTGAATGGATATAATTCAAGCATCAAATGTTCTAAACTTATGAATGCAAGTTTTTGTTTCTAAGTAGGCAGTATTTTTGCTTAGAAATTTTTACTCTGTTTGAAGGGGGCACGCACTCTTGCAGCACACCTCAATGAATGTATGGTGAATAGAGGAAATTAATTTGGATAATTTTGAACAATAAGTTGGAAAGATACATATGAACAACAATGACTATCGATAACAAAGATGCATTTTATTTTTATATCACAAAGATTCACAGCGGGATGAAATATCACAAAATATGGGACTTCACCACAAACATACATGAATTCTATCTCTCCCATTTACTTGAATTGAATTTGAGAACTTTATTTCCTTACAAATGAGAGATAACAAAGTAATATCAAGCTTTTATGCGACCATTCAACGTAGGATGTTTTGACATAGACATGCCACATCCTCGCCTTTGCCTTTGTTTCTTCTTTCTTGCCAACCTTTTTTCCAAGTCCTTCACTCTTCCACTCAGTTTAGATATGATGGCTATCTGTTCTTTGCCAGCCACCATCAACTTCTCCACCATCTCTCTCATTTTCTCATTTTCTTCAACCAGTTTTTCGTCCATCTCTCTGTCTCTTACCAAATCATGCTTGTCCACCGTCTCCCGCTGGGCATTCGGCAAGGCAGGTAGAGACACTTCACCCATCTTAATAGAGGTTGCTTCCCCAGTAGCATGTAACTCGTTAGCCTGGTTATCTAACTTGCAGGATGGGATATGTTCGAGTACACATGGGTCTTGTAGCACGTCTTCTGCCATTTTATTTTTCGTATCTGCAGTTTGTTGTTCATTTTCATTGGTTATCATCTCGTTTTTTATGTTCTCATTACGGTAGGATTCTGATAATTCCCCTAGCGATTCTGCAGATTGATCACATGCTCGTCTAGCCTGGTGGTTGTCCCACTCATCTTCCAGCACCTTCTCCACCTCATCTGTCTGTTGTCTGTCTTCATCGGTTAACAATTCGTTTTGGATGATCAGGTCATCATTAGAGTTTGATTGCTCCCCTGGCAGTGCTGCAGATTCATCAGGTGCTCCTTGCTTCTCAGTAGGGCTTCCGTCACTATCTAGTTTGACTGCTAAATTATGTGAATTCTCTTCAGCCTCTGATACCTCTCTCCTCATCTCAACGTGCTCAAGCTTATCAGTTTTGGGTTTATTTGAATTGTCATCCTCTTTCATTGGAAGTTCCATATCTGCAGCCTTTTCATAAGGTGTTGAAATGGTTATCTCATCAATTGCTTCAGGTGTTTGTCCTGCTTGTGCTCCCACTTGATAATCAGAATCGGGGCTCAAAACATGAACTTCCAAAGAATCTCTTACAGGATGCCCATCTTCTGAAAAATATCGGTGATCATCTAAAGTTTCTTCGTTCATGTCCATTTGAAGAACTTCATCTACATTTTCCTCTGCATCATTGACCAGCTTCACATTCTGTTCCATCTCAGCTCCTGATTCATCCTCATCTGCTCGTTTTTCCCCCATTAGCGAAGGCATAACTTCTTCACCCTCGATCTGGTTGGAGAAGTATTGAGAAGACAATCCGGTGGTATCTTGATTTTGACACCCATGTCCTCTCGGTTTTGCAAGTTGTTCTGCTTCAGACATGGTATTTTGATCAACTACTTCCTGTAACTTGCTAAGTCCATCCCTTGTCGGCCCAAGTTCTTCGCCTGTGGAGGCCTTCATGCTTGCAAAGCCAGCCATATCATCAACTCCGACAAGAGTTTGAGCTTCATGCGACTCCCCCAAAAGACTGTTGCTTTCAATTACCCCCTTGGGAAAGATTTCACCGGTTGATACTACATCTTTCTGCTCCTGCTGCTCCTTTATGTCATCATGGGTTTCCACATCAAAATGTTCAGTAGGTTTTTTTATGGAGGCTTCAGGTACTACTTCTGTAGGCCTGTTAATCACCATACAGTCAAGTTTTTCCTCAAGAGCTACAAGTTCTTTTGCCAAAGATTTCCGAAACTCCCTTATACTTGGATGCAGACCCTATTGAACGCAAAAGTAAAGAAGATAACTTAGGATAGGCCTTCAAATCTATATTTTAGTTTCAATTTAACAAAACGTAATTGATAAAGGATAGAGAGGGAATCTTAAATTTTAAATCTACTTCAGCTCGAGCTGTGTTAACCATGGATGGAAGAGAACTATACATTCTAAAACCACAGTCATGTTCAGACTAAGATTTTCAAGATTTTAACAAATTTATTTTCACATCCATGGCCAGCAATAACTACTCTACATTTTAGAAAGATAAAAGTTACCACTAAACAATAAAGGAAGCTAAGGCATTTTGCAGCAGGAGTTTTCAAATATCGTTTATGCAATCATTTTTCTGTAAAAGGAAAAGTAAAAATTGAGCGTTGATAAAATACCTGTATGGTGTCAAGTTTTAGCAACAGTCTCATTATCATTTCTCCAACAAACAATCGTTCTTTCTCATTTTGAGGAGCCAATTCCAGAGCTTTCACTCGATTTTGAACCTCTATGACCTTTTGACGAACTTCAACAAGTTGCTTCATCTTTTTCAGAAGTTCCCATTTCCTAACTCCATAACCACGGTAAGCTGACTGAATAAGCACGGCTGCTTCATCATCTGACAAGTTAGGTTTTTCAAGCTTCCCTTCTTCCTGAGCTGAGTCCCCTGAGCTTACCTCCAATCGTTCATCGACTGCCTTCTCGAGAGATGCTTTGCTTATTGCTTTGTCTTCCTCTCCATATTCTTCCCTGTGACTTCCCTCTTCTTCTTTGCAGAGCTTGTCAGCAGACTTCTCTTGAGATTTAGACTGCGTTGGCAAGCTTAGTGGCTCTCCAGTGCTAGAGACACTCTCCTTGTCCACTTGGTGATTACCATCAGGGGTCTCATGGGTTTTCACCTCTACAGTCTTGATGATCTTTTCACCATCTGGCTCTCCAGTAACATTATTGATCTTTGAATCCAATTGAGAACTTTCCTTCACAGCAGTCGATTTTGGAGAACTCGACCTTGAACTGCCGTTGCCATTTTTTTTCTTTGCAGGAGGATCCACTCTAAGACAAACAGGGGGCAATCTTGATTTCTTTGGCGAGGATGAAGACCGTCCTTTCACATTATTTCTAGACAGTTCCGCCTTTTCCTCATTATTTTTTACAGCCTCCACAGGGATGCATCTCCTTTCTTTATTTTTCTTGGTGTCTTCAGTTTTGTGAATCATATCCATTTCAGGAATATTGATCTGATTTACAGTCTTCACAACTTCAGGACCTTCACTTGTAGCATCATCTTTTTTTAGGATATTTGTTGGGACCAACTTCCCAGCATTAAAAGGTTCATCACTAGGTCTTGCAGGAGCATCAAGATTTTGAACATCAGCTTTTCTAGCAGCCTCCTCTCTACCAAAAGCAGGCATCCAAATAACAGGAAATGGAAACTCTTTCTTTCTGTCCTCCTGTTGCTTATTTTGCACACTTTGGTCCCCCATGCCTGCTGCATCAGGCAAGAATGATCCAAGGCGACTCAAATCAGACAGAGGCCAACCACTACAAAACTTCGGAGCCTGTTGGAGAGATTTCAAATTCTCTGTCAAATTCAAGCCACGGCGTTCGTTCTCCTGCTTTCCATTTCCAGTTTCAGAAGGCTCTCTCTCTTTTTCACTCCCCACATGGTCAGGCGGAATCCACACAATTGGGGGCTGGTTATTTCCTAATTGAAATGGAACCAATGACCCCTTCCTTTGATTGTCCGGTATCTCCTCCTCAATCTTCACACAATTCTCTCCCTTCTGGTTCTGCCCACACAAACTATTAGGACAGCCACAGCAATGATGATTCCTCATCATGCTCTTATCAAACTCATATCTGGGCTGCTCAACGTTATAATGCGTGGGAGGAACATACTGGACATAATACGGTTCGGGGCAAGGTGGGTAGCCACCGTAGCAGTGCATATGCTGATGGGGTGGAACAGGAAGATGCGATGGTCTAAAATTATAACAACCAGGGAAGAAATTACCACTATTACAGCAGGAATAAGACGGCATTGGGTACCCACAATGCCAATAATTGCGCCCAGAATCATGAGGAGGCATACATGATTTAGTTGGATCCATCATCGAGTAAGAAGGGATAGTTTCCATGCTCGGGTACTGATATGTGAAAGGCGTTGTACTTTTCAGGAATGGATTTGAGTCCATGTACCTGTACATGGGAATCATTTTCTCTATTTGATCTAAAGTCCACAAAAAGATCCAATAGGCTTACAGGACAAATAATAAGCCTGCTCAGCTAACACAATCCTTAAATTTTTTGTTATTCCTGTACAAGAGAATTATCAAAAGCACATTTTAGAGACACGTTATGAATGTCCAGGCAATAAAAATACTCAGCAACAAAACATTATCATACGATGCAGATTGTCGCCCCTGGAACCGACTCGCTGACCGGGCAGCGAGACTCGTACTTGATAACAAATGGATTCATAGCATTCCAACAAATAATTTTCTCCAACATCATTTTTCTGTTAATGTCTTTAAGAACAGAATGGAGAGTAATTTTGATCTCATTCCATGAGTTTAAAGCCTTAAATTGCAACTAATACCTTCTCAAGTCCAGGTTAGAAAATTGTTCATGATCCCAACAAGTAACTCACCCAAATTCAAGTAACAATTAAAAAAAAAAAATAAACCCAATCAAAAGAAAGCTAAAGAAATGGAAACTTGCCAGACTGACTCATTTAAGGATAGGATGGATTGGATATAAATTAATCGCAGCACAATTCAGGATCATCAATTAACATTGAATTTATAAGAGAGAAAAAAACAAAGATTCAAATCCCATTTTGCATTTGGATAACAAAAAGGCGCGATTCAAGTTCCACATTTCAAATTGGAGAATTTCGAGAAATGAAACACGAACTACACAACACCCAATTCAGAACAAAAAACAAAAGAGAAAATAAAGAACAGTATAACTCACCACCCAGGCTAGGATTTGCAGAAGAAGAACTAAACGGTAAGTAAAATCCAGCCAGTCGATTCCAACACAATCCAGATGACTTAGATGTCGGTGCGAAAACGGTCCACCAACCCAGAAAACAGAAATTTGAATTTGCTTTGTCGTTTAAAAGACGATCAGAAGTACTCGGCGATACAAGAATTGATTGTTCTTGGGAACGCTGAGCCATTTTATACATCGGGAATGGAAAAACCCTCCGGTGTGTTCGAGATTGTTCTGGTGTGTCTCGCCGGAAATATCTGGAAACAGAATACCACGTGTATGATGACGTGAGCTTATTTGGGTCTTAAAGCTAAAACTAAAAATGTCGTATTGTTTTTATTTAAATTTCAAAATTATTATACTATAGCATTATTTTAATATTTATTGACCGAGCTATTTTGAAATATAGAAATATTAATCAAAATATTTTTAAAAAATAGCAATAGCAATATCAATGTCTATATTATATGTATCATATCATATTCGTGGTCTATTACGTTACATTATAAGTGGTTATATTTTATTATATTTTAAAAATATTTTTACATATTGTATTCGTGGAAAATAATTACATATTTTATAGAATTGTTTTGAAATAGAACCAAGTGAGTCAAATTAATTATGAAGGTAAGAAAATTGTGATATTTTGTTATACTTATAAATATTTTAAATAGTTTTGTTATATAAAATAATTATCTTTATTTTTTTTTAATTTTAATATAAAATTAGTTTGAAGAATTAAATTATACACAAAATTGTAAACTTATTCAAAGTTGATGTAATAAAGCTAAACAATTGAAAGTATAAAAATTAATAAAGGGATAGAAATAATACTTTAATATGTTATTTACGAGTTTTAAAACAAAGAAAAAGTTTAGATTGACTAGAAAAAAAATTTATAATTATTATTTTATTTAAACTCTGTTGGGGAAATGTTGAAAAGAAAATTAAAAAAATATTTTAAGAACCGTGGTCAAACACTCTAATTTCCTTCCAAATGATTTATTTTCAAAATTAGACACTTACAAATTTTAAACAAAACACATATTGTTTAACATTTTTTATAAAATTCATTTTGGTATGATTTAATCTACACTTTCTAAATTTAACTTTTAACGTGTAATAATTTAGTTCATATATGTTACATTGGGTAATGACTTAGCCTCTATTATGTGCAACATTATTAATATTTAATGAAGTAGATAAAAAATGAGTATTAATAAAAAATATTGACATTCAACGTTTAAATGAACATAACTCAATTGACATATTGTTTATGCTATTATCTCCAAAGTAAGGGTTTGATTCTTCCACCTTATATAGTAAAAAAATTAACACTTAGTTTTATTTATATTATCAAAATAAAAATCAAATTATTACTTATTTAAAAATATAAAGATTAAATAAATCGTTACAAACACAAAATAAATAAATGAACCAAATTGCAAACCAAAAACTTGAGGCAAACAAAGGTGTTTCTCAACAACAGAAAGAGTGAACATATCCTCTTGACTTAAACTTGTAGCTACAAAGTTGGGTAACCTTTAACATTAAATTTTTGTATAATTAAGCTACTATTTTAGTTTGAGTTTCAACTTTGGTCTTTATATTTTCCAAAATTAGTCCATGCAATATCAATAAATTATAAAAATAGTTCGAAATTAGTTCAACTAAAAAAATCTTTATGTGCATTCTTTTTATATTCGATTAAAATATATTTACATATTGTATTTGGTTGCATAAAAATTATTATTGTTTTCTTTTAACAAATGAAAAAAGAGAAAACAAGTTTGAAGATATAAAATTAAGATTTAACGAAAAATATGTGAACAAGTGAAAAGAATACAATCGTTTGAAGTTATGATTTTTATACATGTGCATACTAATTTTTTAAAAAACACTTTAAACGACGGTTAGAGTAAAAGTTAAAAGTATATTTATAATCGACGTTGCTTTTAAGTACGATCAATATACAATCAAATCAAATCAACTTGTTCCTTTGATAAAAAATATATATATATATTTTAGAAAAATAATTTCAAAAGAGTCTTTTGGGAAAAAGGAAAAACGTTTTAAAATGCGTTTGCCGGGAGTCGAACCCGGGTCTATTGCTTGGAAGGCAATTATCCTAACCGTTGGACTACAAACGCAGATGTTTAAAAGTATATTATTAAATTTATAAATTCAATTTTTAAAAATGAAAATGAAAATATTTGAATATATCTACAAAACAATAAAAAATGTTTTAGAGTTTAATAATGATTGGTGTAAGATCAAATCTTCAAATTTTAAAAAGAATAATCCATGTATTATTCACCAAGTGACGTTGACTAATAATGCAAATAGTTAAACTTATAATTGTACGCTATTTATAAAATCGATGGCGGCAAAGATACTATCATTTAATTTTAAGAATGCTCACGAATAGTAAAATAATCTTTAATTTTTAAAAAAAGGGTGTTATTTAGAATTTATTTGATAGAGTGATTATAATTTGTGGCAATTTTAGGAATAATAATGAAGTATATAGTAATATTTTTAAAAAAATTGCAAACATAACAAAATTTATTCGTGATAGACTCGTATCGCTGATAGACTCTTATGATCTATCAGTAATAGATTAGTATTTGCAATATAGTTTATCAATGATAAATTTCTATCATTGATAGACATTGAAAGATTTTATCATATTTATAAATTTTTAAAAATATTATTATATATTTAATTATTTTGAATCTAATTACTATATTTTAAACTATTCTTTATTTTTTCTTTCAAAATTTTACTTAGTTATTGAAGATAAAGGCAGAGAAAGGAAGGTTACACTGCAAATTTTTTTTGTCTAAATTTAATTTTCAAAAACTAAAAATAAAAAAATGAGGTGGATTCTTAGTTTTTGTTTTGTTTTTAGAGCATGTAAATATCCCATCTAACCCTAAATTTTTTGTTTTTTTTAATAAATAGGAAGTGCAAAAATAAAAATAATTTTTAAAAGTTTATTTTTTATTTTAGAATTTCGCTAAGAATTCAATTCTTTCATTTCAGAAAAATATATAAGACATTTTAAGAAATTGATATAGAAAATAATGGTAGTTTTAAAAAACTAAAAACTAATAATTAAAATGAAAATGGTGAAAAATAAAATATTTGAAAAAATATTTACACTTTATAAAAAATCAAGTGTAATAAGTTTTATCTTTTAGTGGTTTTGTTCTATAAAAGTAAATAATATGTCATTTTTTTTTTCTGTTTTTGAAAACCGTAACTAAAAACTCATTTGGTTTATATGTTTTGTCTTCTTCTAGATTTTCATGAGTGTTTTCAAAATCAAATTCAAAATTTGAAAACTAAAAGAGAATATACACGTGAATAATATGTTTTATATCTATTCATTTCTACTAAAAAGTTGATTGGTTGTTTTAGGTCAAAATTTGAGTAATTTAGTTTGAAATTCAAAATGTAATATAAATTTAACCGTAATAAACAAGGAATCACGTTCCAATTCTCGAGGTTACGAGAATGGAGGATTCAAAAGGGGATGGGAAATGAGATCCCGACCTTGTCCACCCCACCCAATAGACAACTCAAAATGTCACGTCATACATGTGTTATTCTTTTTTTTTCTCTCTCTCATTTGTTCAATCATTTATAGATCATTTCAACCAAAAAAAATCAAATGATATTTTCAAAAATAATTTTGAACATCGAAGGCTAATTTATATATATATATATATATATATATATATATAAATAAAGACATTTAAAACATACTCCAAATGGAAGAGTAATTTTTTTTTTTAATCCTACCAATTTTATAGTTGATGTCTAAAATATAATACAAAAAATGATAGATTGCATAAAGAGAGCTAATACTTTGTTTCAAATTAATTATTTTAATATAATATATACAATGAGCCTAAGAATATTCAAAATATTTAGCTCTCAAGAGTACATACATTTTTTTAGTTTCTTAATTTTTTGATTAAATTTATTTTAAGTACTTTGTTTGACCATAATTACATCCATTTATTTATTTAAACAATGTTTTATATTGATCATCCATTCATTGATTTCTGCAAAATTATTGGAGACTTTCATTGGTTTGGTTTATACCATCTCTTTGGCCCATTTGTTATTTTACTAAATTTAATAAATATAAAAAGTAGAAGAATCAAAATAGAAGAATTAAGACAAAATATCAAAACAAACAATATACTATTAATTTCTTAGAAGGTGGAGTTGAACCAAATTATACAAACAATACTTTCGCAAACCTCTCAAAATTGACCATTTGACTTTGTCTAAGTCTCAAATTCATGCAATTATATACTTCAAATAATTCCTTACATTTCTTAGTTATTTTAAAGATTACATACAACAACCTACTTTCCCTTCCTTATATTATATCAATTTCAATTTGATTTCTTCAAATATATAGTCATTATTTTGATTTTTTTGATCGTACACAATTATTTATATATATATATATCTATGAACGTCATACCAATCCAATCCTTATAATTGTATAACATTATTTATAAGTTAAAATATTTTATTATTACACCTATTTATTTAAATGAGTAAACAATATTAACGACTTTTAATTCTTAAACCATAATCATTATTTTTGAACAGGGATTTGTGAAAAAGACAGCCTAGACTAAATGATTGGTGACTTTTACTAACCCTCTAATCTACGTTAACTCTAAAGTGATCATAAATGCTTGAAAAATTGAAGGGATAAAAGTTGTGATTCTCATATGGTTGTCTTTTAATTGTTGATAATCTCAATCCTTCCCATAGGACAACCTATTGTTGTTGAATTAGATTTGTCCAGTAATAAATGAGCTTGACTTACTTGAAGAACAAAATCTAATTTTCAGGGTGTTCGTTGTTTCTAATATTTGTTATATCTAACAATATATAAAACAATAAAAATAGTTAACAAATAAGAAATATATACATTTTCTCTAAATTCAGTGCATAGAAAAATTTATAATACCAATATTTGATTGAGTAGAAATTGGGATGAGAAAAAAGGAATTCCAACATTGACTAATAAATACATTTAAAATATTTAAAAAATATAAAAATAAGTCAAATTCATATATATATATATTTTTGTCTGAAATTTAAAAAATTGGTTTAGTTAATTTATTGTTTTTGTGTTCTAAGAATAATAAAAGTTGTAATAATGTGGAAACGGATAAAAACGAAAAGGGAAAGGGAAAGGAAAAGGAAATGGTTAATTAGCTAAGAAATCTGGTAAAGTCAGTGATGAGCAGCCGCGAGTAAGAAAGACAAAATTAACAAACCAAACGGAAGCTGAGCGGATGTGGGGAAAAATGGAATGGAGGGTTTTAATTTTCAATTCAACCCAAACAAATCTTTCGTCTTCTTCTTCCAAATCTATCTCTCCCAATATATAAATTCTCTATCTTTTCAACCTGAATTTCTGATTTCTTCCTCCTCTTCTTCTCTTACCTCTTTTCCTCCGCTTTCCTCCTCAGGGTTTTAGGTCCTTCTAGATTAACCCTTTCTCTTGATTTCATCTGGGTTTCATTTCCTTCCACCAAATATGAAAGATCCCAACACTGATTTGTTCGACCCCAGAGCCACGATTGACTCCGATTATCTTCTCAGTGCTTCCACTTCTTCCCGGGATTCTGATTTTGGGTTCGCTTTTGACGATAGTAATTTCTCTGATCGTTTGCTTAGGATTGAAATCGTTGGTGGGTCTGATGAAACCGACCCGGAATTTGGTGGGTGTAGCAGTGTCCTCGATTGGGCTCGTCGAAAGAGGAGGAAAGAGGAAAAGAAAACGGAAAATGGTGAGTTTTCTACTTATCTCTTTTCGTTTCCCTTTTTGTGTTTCGATAATGAATTTTTTTTTGCTATATTTAGACTTGTTGGATTACTGTAGCTAGCTCCATTACCGATTCTGGTTTGTGAGGAACCTTGAAGAATTTGTGAAATCTATTTCTTTCTAAAAATAATTGTGGGTTTTAGGGCTGTGTCTACTAAAACACCAGAGTTTGTTAACTCAAATCGATCTGGGTTTATGGATTTTCTTATGTGGGTTAGAACATGTAGAAAATTATTTTTCGAATTCAGAATCTTGGTTATATGAGTTCCCTTTGGATGCACGTTGCGCTGAGGAAACGAAAGAGGAAATGTACGAATTTAAAGTCTACGCTGTTAATTCTAATCACACGCTTCTGTACTTTGGCGGATAACAGATTTTACCTCGGTCCATGTTCTTTATTTTAGATTCTTTGTGTAAGGAACACTTATGTTGGAGTTTTTAATTTTCCAGTTGCCATGAATGGCAAATTTTTTTCATTTTTTTTGTTCATACTGTACACAGTTTTGTACGGGTTTTCTAATATTAAAATGTTGGTGTTAAATGGTTATAATGGTTGATGCTTCCTGAAAGAATAGATAAAGAATAGGGGAATTGGTTACTTTGATTTTAGTTGTCTAAGGAAAACTGGAACTTTTCTACACTGTCTCTTTAAATGTATAAAATATTGGAACAACGAGAGATCAATTTATGTTTTCAGTGTGGAGGCTTTTTATTATCTTCTAATTTTTCAGTTGGGATTACTTTCTTGATGCATTGATGGTTTAACCTTTCTTTTGACTTTCTTGCATAGAAAAATTAACCGGAAAAATTAATTCCTTTTCCTTTTTTCATTCAGCTCTGGATCTCAGTAAATGCCCACAGCAGCAAGTTTTAACCTGTGATCAGCCTGATATGGTTGATGTCTTGTCCTTCGAAAATCCAGATGAGGGACCTGTGGCAATGATTGAAGAATCACTATCAGGTAATGGGAAATCTGTTTAGAATTTCAGCGGTCGAATACAAAGTTGATATGGTCAGGTTCAGGCTTTTATCCAAATTTTCGTTTGATTCATGGAAGTGTTATTGTAGGTGATGAAGGTGCCAATACCAATGATTTAAATTTGGATTCTTCAACAGTGATGAGGGTGAAGACTTTGCATATTAGCTCTCCTATTTTAGCGGCCAAAAGCCCATTCTTCTATAAGGTAAAGGTTAATTGCCTTTGTTGGTCTTGTTTCATAACCATCGTGCACAACAATCCTAAGACAGTTTCTTGCTCACTCCATCTTTAAACTTTTAGCTCTTCTCAAATGGCATGAAAGAATCAGATGAACGGCTTGTGACCTTACGGATCAATGCCTCAGGTGAGAAACAACATAAAAAATTTCTTTACAATTGAAAATTGTTGATTGATTGTTTTTTGGTTTTGTTATACAGAGAAATCTGACTTTCTATATGATCTCTTTTTACTTGGAACAGAGGAAGCTGCTCTGATGGAGTTGTTGAACTTTATGTACAGCAATAGCTTGTCTGTTACCACAGCTCCTGCTTTATTGGATGTGCTAATGGCTGCCGATAAATATGAAGTTTCTTCATGCATGAGGTATTGCAGTAGACAATTGCGAACTTCGCCTATGACACCTGAGTCTGCACTGCTCTTTTTGGAGCTTCCTTCCAGTGTTTTAATGGCTGAAGCCGTCCAATCACTGACTGATGCAGCAAAACAGTACCTTGCCACTCGTTATAAAGACATAACTAAGTAAGTTCACATTTCACCTGAAGATCATTTTTTAAAATTTATAATTATTGTTTTTCTCGGTATATGTTGCTCTGTGATCTATTGGTTTAACCCTAATGTTTCCATTCTCTGTTACTTCGGTTTTTTTTGTTGTTTCTCTTTTGTGATTGTTTGTCGGTCGTTTTCCCTTTTGTACTGCTCGAGTTCATCTTTGTTTGGATGATATTGTCTTGTGCTTATTTTGCTCTTAGTATAATACTCATGTACTTTGAGCATTAGTCTCATTTATTATTACTAAAGAGACTTGTCTTCATTTAAAAAAAAATCTAGATTGACGCATGTTTGAAAATTATGACCTATCATCGTTCATTCCATCCATTCTTCTATAGTCTTATTTGCGAATTAGAAAATGTTAAATCTACCACTGAACTGTGATTTTGACTTGTCTGTTATTTTCTAAACACGAATGTCAATGCTTTTCAAGTTTATTAACCTCTTAGACATAAAAGTTGAAAGTTTTGGGCCTATCACCTATTGGACATTTTTTCAAATTTAGGAAACCATGCATAGACAAACTTGAAAGTTTAGGGTCTAAACTTATAATTTAACTTAAAATTTTCAATTGAAAATTTGAGTTGGTCTCGTTATTAGAGAAGTCAATCTGAATAAGTCATCCTGAGACATTGTGAATTTGAATTTCCTCCTAATATATATCATATTATTACTTGGAAAGGACCATAGGTGTTATTTGAATCGTACACTTTATGCCTTCTTTTGATGTTGCATTTTATGCTGCACGCAATTTTTTTGGTACTAAATCCATTGGGTATGTAACAGCGGCAAAATTAGATATTTCCATAAGGAGACAAAATTTTCACACTTTGACTATAATTCATATGTCAGGCACCAAGAAGAGATATTACTGTTTCCGCTTTCTGGGATAGAGGCAATATTATCTAGCAATGATCTTCAAGTAGCTTCAGAGGATGCAGTATTTGACTTTGTTTTGAAGTGGGCGCGGGCACATTATCCTTTATTAGAGGAGCGGCGAGAAGTCCTTGGTACTCGTCTTGCTCAATTCATTCGCTTTCCTTTTATGTCCTGCCGGAAGCTTAAGAAGGTATTGACATGTATTGACTTTGATCATGAGGCTGCTTCCAAACTTGTGCTTGAGGCACTCTTTTTCAAAGCTGATGTCCCACACAGACAGCGAGCCTTGATTACCGATGAGTCTACTTCTTCAAACCATCGGTTCATTGAGAGGACCTACAAGTATCGACCCGTAAAGATCATTGAATTAGAACTTCCCCGACAACAATGTGTGGTATACCTGGACTTGAAAAGAGAAGAATGTACAAATTTGTTCCCATCTGGACGAATTTATTCTCAAGCATTTCATTTGGGAGGACAAGGATTCTTCTTATCTGCTCATTGCAACATGGACCAGCAGAGTTCCTTCCATTGTTTTGGATTGTTTTTGGGGATGCAGGAGAAAGGTTCTGTGAGTTTTGCTGTCGATTATGAATTTTCAGCACGATCAAAGCCGAGCGAAGAGTTTCTCAGTAAATATAAAGGCAACTACACATTTACAGGTGGGAAAGCAGTCGGGTACCGAAACTTGTTTGGTGTACCCTGGACTTCCTTCATGGCTGAAGACAGTGTTCACTTCATTAATGGCATTCTTCATCTAAGAGCAGAGCTTACCATCAAGTCATAACCTTCTCTTTTGGTTCTCATCCCACATTTTCTATATCATAGCTCATGATTGAAGGATTTATTTTCATGCTTAGTCCTTTTTAGATATTTTATGTATGGCAGGAGAAAGAAGGAAAAAAAAAAAAAATGTAGGCTTCAGTTTTATACTCCATCCTATAACTTTAGAACGTGTACTACTTTTGGATGTGTTCAGCAATTCAAGAGAATATCTTCTTTGACACCTTAACAGCGACCTTACCTCTCATTTTAGGTTGATGAAGAGAACTCTTTATAGATGTTATCAACAAGTTTTTGACTTGTTTTAATTGAGTGGAGCCAAAGTTTTCCACTAGAGGTAAAATCTTATCTTCTATTTATATGTGTAATCTCTCAATGTAGAAAAAGTTGGTGAGCAATGAAATATTCGCTAAATTGATGAAGAATTTTAGACTTGAGAATTACAAGTCATATTACATTTATTTTAAACATGCAGGGGTTCTAACCAAACTTTATATATAATAATCTAATAATAATAAAAATAAAAAGATTATATTGTGGAAGATCTAATTATTTAAAGAAATAAAATAGAGTTTGAGGGAGAAAATGGAGATATATGAAAATCGCCCAAATCCAAATTAAAAGGTAAAAATAATTTAAATTAATAATTAGTTGTTTTAAAAAAGATATTGATTTGAAATTAAGTAATTTTGATATTATAAAATATGAAAAATATCGAACAAAGTTTTAAAAAAATAACTTCAACTTCAAAAGTCTTTAACAAATACATATTAGAAAAAAATATTAATGGATCAGTTGAGATTAAGTCATAGTCTTAAAAAATTTGATTATTATTTTGGTATATAAATTTTGAAAAAGCTATCACTTTTTGTTTATTTATTTATACAAGTTGCTTTGTAGATTAGATAACCAAGCAATGTGAGACAATATTTGAAACCACTTGTAATTGTTTTGTTATATATTTAAGTTTCAAAATAGCCTTAAGATTATGGTGAAATGGTTACTAAAAAACATTATTAAAATTAAATTGATTTTTCTTTAAAAAAAATTAAAATAGGGGTTTATGCAAAATTGAGGGACTAAATATGAAAAAACGTATTTAATTTGAATATTGATTGATTTTTCTTAAAGGAATATTGGTTAATCTTAATAATTGAAATTGATAATTAACATGACTTGTTTTCTAATTTTTATGAGCAATAATTATATTTTTTACGTATTATTATTTAAATTATACTACTTTTTTATTTAACCAAGGAAAATTACAGTATATATATATATGATTAATTTTTATGATCTGTGTAACAAAATTTCATAATGTTTTCATAAATTTCAGGTTCGCCCTTGAATATTGTGGACGATTTTTCATATTTTTCTTCTTTATTAATCCCCTCTTTATATTATTAATTATTTCATATTATTACTTCTTTTTCTTCATATTTCCCCTTGTTCTTGGTTTGTGATTTATTCATTTTCTCCTCTAGAATTTCTTCCTTTTTTTTGCATCTCTCATATTTTCTCTCTCTTTTCACTTCTTCAAATTTTCATTTGGTAAACGATTTTCGTTATCTCTCATATATTTTCTCTTCCATATCTAAACGATCTTGGTTTAAATTCCCGCATGTTGACTAGGGCATCTTTTGTATTCTTCACTGTGGATCTCTGTTTTCAAAATTGTTTTATATAGTGTAAATGTTTTTTGGTTTGTTATATTTTTGAAAAAATTCATATATATTCTAAAAATAAAATAAAATAAAATTGAAGGAAGATTTTTATTTTAAAAGAAAAGATAATTATATTAGGTAGATAATGATAAGTGATGTTCAATAATTAATAGGTTTCCATTACAATGTATATAATTATTTAGGGTTAGTTGGTGTCGTTTATTGATGATGAATAAACAATTTTATGATGTAAAGAAAAACCAAAACAATTAAAGAAATTATCAATAATCATATATATGGCAAATTTATTACTCATATATATACAACAATATATATGGCAAATATTTCATTATTACCCTATAAGCAAATATTACTCATAAGTTTTTTAAAATAATATATATTTTTTTAAAAAGTAAAAAATTAATTACAAGAGTAGTTTAAGAAAATAATAAATACTATTGTTATGTTATTAATTAATTAACATGCTATTTAACTAGTCAAACTATATTCAATATTCATCCTTATATTCTCGGTTTCATTTATGGTGTGAGATATGAAGAATATAGAAAACAATTTTAATTAAAGTAATACCTTTTTCCTTTTTGTTATATTTGTTAAGATTGAAAAATGAAAATATATGGTAAAATTGTTAGAATAAATTTACAAATGAAACTAAAATTTGATCTTTATTGCTTTTTATGTGATCTCCTGTCGACAGCTACATACATGTGAAAGTTCAGGTTGGCTAGAAAGTGTAATTTTAGTATAGGTATAAATAATTAGCATGTTTTGCTATATTTAATAATACAAAATATTAATTAACTCTACAAATTTAAGCATAATTTAACGTAAAAAACATTACTAGCTTTCTTTACACACACATATATATATAATAAACTCTCATCTCTTAATCGAGCAAGCATGCTTCTATGTCAATGAATGTTACCTTTATCGTAATTAATTTGAGTTTATGACATACATATCTTAAATAAAAATATAGTTTAAAAATTGAAATTGGTATAGTGAAAAAATAATTTAAAAACACTTTATTTTTCTAAACTTTAATGAATAACAATCTAATCTATGTTTATAATAAGAAATAATTTAATTTCTATACTTTGAAATTTTTAACAATTTAGTCAAATTGGTTTGGTCAAATTAGGTCTAAACAGAAGTATTATGTAATTATTAATAACCATTGAAGGTATGTGAAAGATGGATTAAAAGAGTATAAAATGGTGAGCCACAATGTGAGCGAAGGGCATGGACATAACGTATCAAATGGCCCTCCTCTCTTTTTTGCCCCAACCAACCCCAACTTACTAGGAATGGAATCAAAATACAATTCAAAGAAAAAGAGCGTACCATTAAAACAACTCAAAAGGCGAAGCAAGTTCTTCTTTTCAATGGGTGCCAGGCTAACATGGCTTCTTCTTCTTATAATTTCATAATCATAGAATATATATTATATATATTCAGCCCACAAGCTAAATTAATCCTTCTCAAATCCCATTACTCCCAATTTCTTTAATATCATTACTCTTCTGGGAATCATCACACCTCTCCCCAATTTTAACACACCCCACCACCGTCCACGGCGGCTCTCGACGACCATACTCCGATCGAGGTGATTTTTCCTTCGGTTCCCCAAACAACCCATTTGGATTTTTCGATGAAACCCACCATCAATTTTGCCCTTGAAATCAGAAATTCTGACTTGCTTTTCAAGAAACAGCTTATTTGATTCATGGGTTTTGCTTCTTACTGATGGAACTAAGGAGAAACTGGTACGATTCTAACATCTGGGTGATGTTTTTTTGTTTATTGATGTTGATCTCTTGCTCTGTTTCGTTTGAAGATGTGGATTCTTTTAATGGGTTTGTTCATAAATATGCCAATAATTCTTTGTCAAAGCCTAGAACAGGGATTGTATATAACATCTCACTGCCTTCCAATTTTTCTGGGATTCAAGTTTCTTATATTAGATTGAGGAGTAGTAGTTTTTGGGTTAGAGGAGCAAATTTGAGATGGATATCTATTCCTCCAAGACTTACTTCTGTTCCATATGTAAAGAGACTAGCCATAATTTTTGAGAATTTAGGGAATTGGTCTTCAACTTTCTACAAAATACCTGGTTATACTCTTGTTGCTCCTGTGATTGGGTTCACTGTTTATGATTCTTCTACGAATTCAAGCATATTAAGCAATAAAAAACTCCATTTAATCATCTTGGGAAGAAAACCCATTTTAGTAATGTTTCCTAAAGTTGAAAATAGTGGGAAGAAGCCACAATGTGTGAAGTTTGGAGCTAATGGAACTTATGAATTGAAGAACATGACAGGACCAAATTTTTGTTCTGCAACTGATTATGGTCATTTTTCTCTTGTTATTCCAACTCCTTCAATTGAGAAGGAGGAGAAGAAGAAGAGGATGTTGTGGGAATGGTGGGTGGTTGGATTTGGTTGTGGCTTGGTTGTGTTAGCTTTGATGGTTTTAGTTTTAATTACAGTTTTGAGGTTAGTGAAGAAGAAAAACATCAAGGGTATGGAGAGGGAAGCTGAAAGAGGAGTGAGTTTTGATAATGTTTGGATTGGTAAAAGTAGAATGCCTTCTGCTTCAATGGTAAGAACACAACCATCTCTTGAAAATAGTTATGTTCCTTGATTCTTTCTTTTTCTTTTTGGGTGGGACATTTTTGTTTTTGTATATCTGCTCTAATGTTTACAGCTCTAGATATGTTCATCATTTCAATAAGATCATTCATACTAGTGTTTCATCTGCTAAACTATACTGATTTCTTTGTGTTTTATGTTCTTTGTATTGTTACGATGTAAACGAGAGAATAGAAAATCAAGGTGTGTTTGAATCGAATGTCGAACGGTCTCTTAGCTCTTTCTTATTTGTTAGAGAATCTATTTGGTTGAAGTTTAACATATTATAGAAAACAGAGTGGATGTAATTTAAAAGTTCGGTAGAACAGAACAGGTTAAGCTGAAATTAATAAAGACTGGCAGAAAGAATCATCCAAACATAAGAAAATGCTAAGAAACAAACTTCCACATGGGAATACAATATTATTAAGACAAACCAAACATTTTCTCTTGGAGCTTACTCACTTTTGCAGTCAATGCATGAAGGGGATTTTGACATTTTCGGTATATGGTGAGAGAAACACAAAAGGGAGGGAAGAGCGCGAGAAAGAACATTATTTATACGTTCTATGAAGTATTCAACTAGTTTTAATTCGTTCTCTTGTTATTTGAAAGATTTCATTTTGACTTTTGAACTTCAAAGTTACATGAAAAAATCATTTCTCAACTTGTAATAATACAAATATTATAGAATCAATAAATAAAAAAAATAGAGAATCGACCCATAAATTTAAATAAATGCTCTTCTAGAGTTAGAGAGTTTAATTATGTTGTGCATTTTTTAAAACTCTAAAGTCAAGATTGTAAATAACATAAATATAGTAAATACAAAGAGCCTAATATCAAGACATTCGAACAATAAAAAAGTACAACTACAAAATTGGCTATAATTTCTCTTTACTCTTTTTCGCTTGCTCAAACAAAACCTAAAAACATTGTGTTTAAGATTTAAAGCATATTAATGAACAACATTGTGCTATTTAGAGCAAATGCCAACACTTGTTACCTGTGATGAGTTTCTTAAAAACAACGTAAAACGGACATTTAAAAGGAGTACGATTGAAATCAGGGACATCTGGTTCACATCTTATTCTGAGAACAGGGACATCTTTGTTCACATCGAATACGTTTTATTTAAGATGGATTATTGATCAATCTAAAGGTTGGAGATCACAAAGATTTTGAAAGGAAAAGGGAGGGTCAGAATAAGAGCCATTAAGAATAGCCAATGTAACAAGTTTGTTTGCAGCTTCTGTGGCATGAATTCCATCCCAACTTACATAGTTATATGGATCAGAGCAAGCTGTTGCTGTTAAGATTTTATTGTTTATCTTCTTACTCTTGCCACAAAGAATTGTTGGGTCAAAATTATAGGGTCCTCCACCATGCCCACAGCAAGCTTTGGTACTATATTTAAGACCTGCTACCCATCAAATAAAAGCAACAACCTTATGTTAGTATGTTTGATAATGATTTTAAAATGGTTATAATCACTTCTATCTATTGTTTTTATAATCACTTTGCAAATGCAAATCGATTTTGATACGTGTGAAAATATTGTTGGCTTAAAAGTGCGAAATGAAACTTTTTTTTTTACATGGAAGAAGTATTTATGTAATTTTCTTTTCTAACGAGGCTTATGTGATAAGTGTTGCACTTAAAAAATAAATTTCTTTGGAATGATTATGGAAGAAAGTACATTTTTAATAAAACCACATTTTTCTTAATTAGCATATTCGGAAAGAATTTAAGTAATTTATAGCATCTTGAGTAAAACCATTTCTTCGTGAAAGAGATTGATAAGATATCAAAATTAATAATTTTTAGTAGTTGGATACACCAATTCTCGAGAGGAAACACACTAAGCCATTTTGTTAGTAGAAGCACAGCTTTAAAACAATTTCCCTAAAAAAATATAACCTAATGCATAATTAAAAGCATTTCAAGAAAAAAAAGATGATAAACCAAAAGATATGCCAAAACTTGCCGTTTTGTTTGTTGGGTTTCAAAATATATACATATACAGACATGACCTAATCAGAGTTGTTCTACTTGATCCCAATAATTTGAATTAAGTGATGAGTTTAACTCAACCTAACCCTATTAATAACCCTATTAGTATATACTTTGGAATTGGATTAGGTCTGTAGATTATTATTATTTTAGTTTTGAAAGTACTATTTCTTTCCTTTCAAGACCTATCCTAAGCAATAAATCAATGTTATTAGCATTATTATAGTTTTTTTGAAATATAATTTTCTTAGAACATGGTTTGACTTTTCACATGTTTAATTGAAGTCTTGATCTATATAGTTTGAATTTGTTTATATATATAATATATAGAAAAAAACTTTTTTGAATAACTTTTCTAAAACATAGCTTGAATCTTGAAAGTTATCTCACATCACTAGATTTCTCAACCACCCCACCCCCATATGATTCGATACATGCCATAAAAATGATTCAAAACGCATAAGGTAAGTAGAGAAAAAAGAGAAACAAGAATCCATATACGTACCATAAGTGTTGGGACGTTGAAAGAGTTGCAACAAAACAGAGTGAGTATCGAAGTAAATGAGTGAAGCTTTAGGGAGGGCGCTTCTTGCTCGTTCAAGCTCTTTCTTAAGCATGGCATTGTAATCTGTTACAGCTTTATTGTAAGAGATAAAGCAGCCATATTGATCAATGTCTGAGCTTTCATGTGGAAGCTGAACCAAAAGGGCAGGGTAACACCCCACCGGAGCCATATTCATTACTAGAAACGTTTCTCCTCCCAACTTGTATATCTCCTGAATTACAAACTAACAAATTAAACTTAAGTAACAATAATAGTTCACTTCATCCAAGATAAATTGGATATGGTCAAAGACTTGGTAGTAAAATTTCGAAGTGCATGAAAAAAATTGAAAGTGAGAAATGACATGATGAAGAAAAAGAAAAAAAGGAAAAAAGATAGACTAACCTTGATGGTATCAATAATTTGGGAAACAACTTGAGGAAGATATTGGTTAACACCTTGAATTCCAATAGCTTTTAAGTTGGAGGTGAAATCATTTTGACCAATGTAGAATGTATACAATGCCTTTCCAAAGATGTCCGGTGCTGGAAGTTGGCTCCATCCTTCATCACCTACGTAAACATTATCAACACCTACGTATTAGAAATGAATAGCAATTTTAAGAATAATAATTAAGATATAACTAGCAAAGTCTACATGTGATAGATCTTTTTGCTGATAAACTCTTATAATTTATGAGTGTTATACCAATATTTACAACATAGTTTATCAAGATCTTGTTAAATTTTGCTATATTTACAATTATTACATATATATTTTTTAAAACGTCAAAAAGAAATTTGTTTTTAATTTTGAAAAAGTAAAAAATCGTTTTCAAGTACTTGTAATGATTGACAATGACAATAATTTTGAGATATTTCATTTAAAGACTATATTTTTCTTATGCTACATGGGGAATATATATACCCAATTAGTTATTATTATTATTATTTTTAGTACAAATCAGAGTAGAAAATTTGAACTACAAATCAGTTGGTTCACAGCACATGCATACAAATATCAATTGAGTTAAATGTTTGTTGGTACCGTGGATATCATCGTGTTATTAATTCTTACTAGTCTTCAGACAACATGTCATATCAACATTTTGGCATAATGCAGTTAATAACAACAAAGATCTATTCCAATTTCAAAATCACGACTATTTTTTTTAAAACCACGATTAAATAGGCATAAAACTAATTAATAACCTTAAATAAACAAAGTATATATTAGAAAGTGAAGAGAAAAGAAAATGATGTTCACCTTTGGGAAAGGAAGAAGAAGAAGAGGAAGAAGAAGAAGAGGAAGAAGAGGAAGAATAGTATTCATCAACTCTAAATTTGAATTCCTTCATTTGGTTGAGCTGAATGGCCAAAGAGAAGGGGCTAATTCCAGTGACAAATAAGGAAGTGTTTGGCAATAACACTGTTGACGCCAATGTTGCAAAGTTTGCTCCATGTTTGAAATCTGAACCTATTGCTTTCAGATATGGGCTTATAAATGGAAGTCCAAGAGAGTTAGCTGCACTTCAACCACTCAAAAGACTTAAAAAGGTTGTTTGAAATCCGACAAATAAAGAAAGCAAAGAAAACATATACAATAAAGATCGACATAGAGATTTAATTACGTGATTCACTAATTATATATAGTGGATTAACTATGTCTACAAATAAAAGAAGAGATTAATTTATTATAAAAGAGAAGTATCATATAAATATAGATTATAGATGCATCAATCGAAACAAAAAAATTTATATAAAGCACGTTTACCTAAACCTCAAGTCCTAAATTGTATAAGGTGATGCATAAACAAAGTAGATTTTAGGGGACATTAACAATCATTTAGAGCATCATATATATAAAACATTCAATACATGCCAATAACATTGTTATAATTAAACAATAACAAATAAAAATAGCATGTACGACTAAACTAGTTCAATAAATATATACACGCACGTCTATCAACGAGTTGAACGAGTCACTCACTTCATTTATATTAAAACTCACCATTATATCATAAATACACTATAAATAGTTTAATAGAAGTATGTGACATTCCATATTTGATCATAAATACATTATTGAGTGGCATGATTGGAAATTTTCATTTAATTGTATTATAAGTTTATGATAATGATCAGATCATATGAGAAAGATAAGAAAAATGTGAAATAAGTCCATAGGTGTAGGACCAGATAAGGTTCAACAGTTCCTCATTGGCCATTTGAATTTGATGGTCAAATTGGCAAAGTACTCCCCTTTTTAAACTCAATACCTTTATGTGGAAGGATGTGCTTGGCAATATTCTCAAAAGCATCTTCAACCAAAAAGAAACCCACTACCTTTTTTCTCAATCTCTTTCTTTGATAAAATTAAACAAAGACTAATTAATTATCATCTTTAGGTCTGTAATATGCATATATATATATATGGTCTCTTTAAAACCTCCCTAGCAACCACAGGAATCAAAACAAGTTGGTACTTCTAGTCATGGAAAATTTATGTTAGTTAACATAAAAAGAGTCGCGATTAAACATTTGAGATTTGTTTGAAAATAAGATCACTAGAAGAATATTACCAAGAAAATCGATAATGAGCCTTCCGTCGGTGGCACGGCCGGTGGGCTTCTTGAAGAAGGTCATGCCATTAGGTCCATGTTGCGGCGGAAACACAGCCCAAAACCCGCCCGTGTCGGAATTAGAGTCACCGAAATTGAAGATGGCTTCGAATTTGCATTTCGAATGAGGCGTTGCCGCCGCAGATGGTGCTGTAACGGTAAGTAAAATAAGGAGAAAAATGTTGAAAAATGGAGGTGAAGATTGGGACGGCAAAAGGAAAATCATGATGTAGTTGTAAAAAAGATATAAAGGAGAAGAAATTTGGGAGCAGAGAAGAGACTGATTGGTGAAATTTGTTTCTTAGATCGCTAATGGTCTTTAAGACTTGGGGGTCCATCTTTTTTTGTCTCGTCCGCAACTTCACGCATGCAAAAGTACTTATTGAAAAATCAATTGAACTTAAACAAGAAAAAAATTGAAAAGAACCTATATTTTCCTAAAGTTAATAGACTATACGTTTAAAAGTTGGCTAAGAAAAGGAAAAGAAACCACTTTCACTTTCATTTATAACCCTTTGAATTGAAAGTTGGCCAAATTGCTGTTAAATTATAAAGAGATTATTGTTCATACAGTTTCTAAAAACGCTAATATTAATTTATAACATATTTATGAATTGTTCGTTACAACGTCTTTTTTTACCAAAGATAACAATGTACTCTTTGAATTCTTAACTATTAAAGGGAAGATGAGAACAGTATAAATACGGCCTACAGAAAACATATTTGAAAACAAAATACACCATTGAAGAAGATCATATAGATCATGGAGGCTCTCAAATCCTTTGCACTTTTGATTTTGGTTTTGGCATTTGCAAGCAAAGTTGATCAATCTTATTGTGGTACGTTTATGTTATTATTATTATTTAGTGGCATAGAAATTTTTTGATTTAGATAAAAATAAAATTAAAGTGGATTCGATTGGGTAGTATTGATATGTACACAATTGTGTCTTTAGCTCAACTGTTAATTGATTATAAGTTATATAATTAAAATGATGCATTCATACATTTTCACTGCTCACAAGAACACAAATGCTAAAACGAGAGAATGAGTGAAGGAAAGGTTCAAACTAGCTATGATTTCTTTTTCACACTTGAAAAATATTCCTTTTAAGGCAATTTGTTTTTAGTTTCTTTAATTTGTTTTCCATTCTATGTTTGTGGCTTTTAAATGATTGTGATGGTTGTTTTTAAATAGAATAATTTTCAAAAAGAGCAAATTTTACAAATTTTTTATTTATTTTGTTATTTTTAAAAATGCTCCTTTTAAATATAACAAAATTAACCAATAGCAAGATTTAGATTTTGTTAGTAGCTTAGATAGACACCGATATCTCTATTAGTAGTTCTCTCTAAAATTTTGCTATATTAATAAACATTTTTATCTATAAAATAATTTCCCTTGATTCATATTGTATTGTTCATCAAAATGACGAAATTTCCTAAAATAAATCTTCTCTATTATATTCTTTCTTTAAATCTAATTAAGTTTTCATATCAATTTTTACCTTAACTTTTTTTCATATATATAAAAAACAATCCTTCCTTTTTGAAATCTCATATGTATGTGAGTTATTTATAGGGTTTATATCTCCTATGATTCGACATTTGGGTACTTTATAACCAAATATATAACTCATTTCTCTTATAATAATCCATCTGGACAAATCAAATAATTATTCATATTTTATTTTTGTTGCAGGACGAGATTCGAAGTACCAGCTTCCATTGACGGATTGGACAGTAACGATTATAAACTATCAAATAAATGCATCTCTACAGGTTCATTGCAAATCAAAAGACGATGATTTAGGCGTACACGTGATACAGAATGAAGGAGAGCATTATAGCTGGGGATTCAAGGAGAATTGGTTGCAAACAACTAAGTATTGGTGTAACTTTCAAAGCAAATTAGGGCATGCTTCGTTTGAGGTATTTTGGCCAGAGAGAGGAACTTGGCTTTCAGATCGTTGTGGTAATTCAAATTGTGTTTGGGTTGCTGCCCATGATGGCTTCTCTTTGCTTAATGCTCCTGCAAAAACCTTGGAGTTTCAACATCCATGGCTACACTAGAATAACAATATATGTATAATAATTTCCTATTTACTATAAATAAAATAACAACCCTACTAAACTTCTTTGCTTTATATTAAGATCATACCATGAATCCAAGAAACTTCCTTTTATTCAGCTTTGGCAACCATGCATGGCCCCTGGTTTCATGGATCTCTCTCATCTCTAGCCGTCCTTAATTATTTTGTTTCAGTTTTGTTATCAAATGGACTTTTTTTCTTTTTGAACTTTTTCTTTTTTACATGTTTATGATATATAAACTTAATGTTAAACATATTACTTAGCTTGCGAACATAATTTTAATTTATTGAATACTATTACACCATATATTAAAAACAAATTGAAACATAAAACTTATGCAATTCTTCTATATAACCACATAATTTTTGAAATTCCATTCTAATCGGAGTGTACCAATGGTCGTCAATCATGCATTTTGACTAAACGGTGTAAATTTTGGAGATTTGTGTGTGATACCATTAATGAAAATTTGTCCTCTTGAAGGAAAAAGAGTGCTTATAACTAATGAAAAAGATTTGCTTGGTAGGACTTGTATTCAAAATTGTAGGGCCAATGATACTAAAAAACAAAGAAGATCACATTGCATATATGATATATGGTGCATGTGGGCATATATTGTTGAAATTTTGCATTTTGGTACACTTTCTTAATCAAAAATCAAGAGATAAGATTGGAAAAGAAAAAGGGTTGATTAAATATTCAATAATCCAAAAAGTGATGTCTACTTTATATATATTTTAAAGTTGATTTACAAATAAATAGTCGAGAAATGTACGTAGTTATCTAAGCAAATATATATCACTTATCTATATATATATACTTTACCTTTGTTTAAGCAAAGAGTTATGCTTTGTGTGAACTTAATTTAATGATATTATAAAACCTAAATGGAGTTATGGAGATTACTTCAAAAAGAGATTTTCCTTTTTTATTTTACAAGACAATGGTGACATTGATTAAGACATCAACCATCAAAAGTTTATATAATTTGATTCTTGAACTAATATTATATAAACCATGAAATATATTTAAAAAAATATACTTATGGTATCCAATATAGATTGTAAGACTAGTTTTTATTTGGTTTATAAGTTTTAAAAGGTAAAATTTTAGTACTTATTCAGTGTTAGTTTGATTTCAATTTGGAGTAAAGGTGCAACGTATGAGATTTGAGTTTTTCATTCTTTAAGTTACTTTGATTTCTTTACCAAATATTCACTTCAGTTTTTGGAGTTGTTTATTAATTAATTTACAAGAATTAATAACAATTCTACTAGAATTTTATCACTATTATTAATCCATATACATTGAAAAATCATACATATATGTTTAGGCTATTTTTAAATAAAGCAAAATAAACCAAATATAATAAAATACTCCATTACATTGATAGATTACTCTATATATTTTAAAAAGATTTATGCATTTAAAATAATCTTTAAATATTTGATTCCATATATATTCAAAAATTTAGGTTCATGGTGGCATATAAAGATGAAGATGAAGTGGAAAGAAATATGAATGAATATAATGTTTCAATCTTCTTGAATTCAATATTTTGCAGCCAATAGAGTCAACTACGTACTAACTTTGGTCTTCATATAAAAGTTAATTAAACATCATTTTTAGTGGGGAATCCTTTGCATAGTGTACATAAATGGACTTCAAATAACTTTTAATTTGTTCGAATCATATTTGATTTGGTATTTGTTTTCTTTTCTAATTTCTAAATTTTATAATGTTGTCTTCCAGTTTCCTTCTCTAAATTCCAAACATTTCAATAAAATACTACATTTCGTCTTTTGCCAATTATTTTTTTCTAATTAGATTTTGACAATAATGAATTTCCTAAATCCATGAAGTTAAATATAATCTATTTTTTTAATGCTACTATCTAATACTGTGCATCGTTGCATCGAAAAAAAATGTTAAAACTTGCAAATTTAGAGATTAAAGTCTAACTTTAGTTAAATCGTTACAACAAGAATGTATTTCTTTATTATACTTTATGTACAAAATTTTATAATATGGAAAATGGACTAAATAGGTTTCTTTTTCAAAGTTTCTATTAGATTGTTTATCAAGAACTTAAATAAAGAGCTAACATGAACCTTTCAACAAGAATAATTACTACTTCCATATAAGTAAATTAAAGATTCATCTTGGACTTTTTTAGGAGAATTACATATAAAATAGTCTCCAAAGGAATATCATTTTGAAACTTTTTTGTTTAGTTATTAATCTTTTAAAATTATCAATATTACTCATAAATTAAAATTTCTTTTAGATTATTTTGAATAAATTTCTCAAATTTTGTTAAGAAAATGTACAGTGATTAAGATTATTGTTTTATTGACATATTTTAACAAGTAATTCTTTTTTGATTTGGGAAATATTCAACCCTAAAATAAGAATACATTTTTATAAAATTTGGTGTCCCTCTTACCAAGCCTCCTCGACCACCCCTAGATAGAACAACTAAACTTTTTAATTAACAATTATTTTCTTAAAAGCAACTCTTTAATTTCATATTTGACTCTTAATTTGGAAGAATAATAACCTAACAAAAATGCCGTACATTAAAAATTATTTGCCACGTCATTTGGCTGCCCAAAATGTAAATATTAAACAAATAAATTCCGTAAACAATAAGTACTACGGTGTTTTGAAGATTACTATATAATATATATATATATATAGTGCTATACACACATACTATATACTAATACTACTGTGAACAATAAAATCAATTAAACAAAAAAAGAAAACATACCTATCGCTACATGACATAATCAACTAATTTATATTTATTCAACTTCCATTGTAGTCTCTGTTATCCTTACTCTCTCACAAATCTCCATCTCTTTCCTCTTTTCTCTCTATTTAATTCTCTTATGAAAAAGTTCCGACGCTTTAAGCTTCGAAAGCGTCTTATTCTTTTCTCGAGGTGGTTCGGTCGAAATATTCGACCCATGACATCCTTGTCATCGGTTAGATATTACAGACTGACCCAGGAGGGTAACTCGTTGAAAGAACCCAAGTTGTCGTCAAAGCTCCTCAGTTGGGGTCGCCAGCTGAGTTTTCTTCGACAACGTGTGTCAAGCGAGGAGAAGCCTGATCACCTAGTGCCGAAAGGTCAGTTGGCGGTGTACGTTGGAGAAAGCGGAGGAGGATTGAGCCGGGTTTTGGTGCCGGTGGTGTATTTCAAACACAGGCTTTTCATTGAGCTACTAAGGGAGGCAGAGGAGGAATATGGGTTTAGACATGAGAAAGGGATTACTTTGCCTTGTGGGTATTCGGAGTTTGAGAGGATTCAGACTAAGATTCGGGATTGTCGACGGAGTTGGCCGCGGTGGAGAAGCTCCAGCAGCTGCTGCTCGCCGGAGAGGGGTGATGTTGATGTGTGGAGGCTCTTGGAACTTTGATTGAAAAGATCAAGGGATGAGTGGTTTTTGACTTTTCTTCTATAGTGGATGGTTTTGGACTTTTTTCTTTTTCTTTTTGGGTGTGGATGTGATGTAAATTAGTTTTTTAGTTTATACTAAAAAATAATATTAATATTTTGAAAAATTAATACTTGCTTAGTGGGACTGCTTATATGTGGTTTATTTGTGTCATATGCTTCTTTCCCTTGCACATGGAAATTGGTAAAATAAATAATATAATATAAGGTTAAATGACCTTAAGAAAAAACTAATACAATAGTTAAAGGTTAATTTGAAATAAATTAAAATTACAAAAGTTGTAATTATAGAAAAAAAAAAAGAAAAGAAAAGAAAAGGAAGAGACTAAAAGTGGAAATAAAGTAGGCGGTTGGTATCTTGGACGGTCAACTTATAACTGCCAACTCTCAGTAGCATCTCGCTTACATCTACGTTTTCCTCCTCACTCAATCTATGCTCTCTTCTTCTTCTTCAGTCCATTCTCAAGCATTCTCGCAGAAGCTTCTCTCTATGATGCTATAAGGTTACGCAAATCTGCTTTCTTTTCGTTTTTGGTTTTCGATTCTTCTTTTCTGCACATGCATGAAGTCTAACTTTTATGGATATGGCGGCCTATTTCCATGAAGGGATTTTCTCCCCTTCCTTTTGATTACAGGAGAATTTGGATTTTCTGTTGCTTCATTGCTTTATTTTTTGATCGGTGGGGTTTGGGTTTGTTATATCTAATCATTTAGTTTTGTGTTTAAGGGATTTCCCCCATTCTTTTCGATTACTGGAGAATTAGGTTTCCCGTTGATTCTCATACCAATTTTATTTTTTGATCGATGGGTTTTGTTGTATTGAATCATTTAGTTTCTTTTTGCAACTGGGGTTTCTAAGAATGTGCTTTATTGTTCTGAATTTTCTCTTGCTAACTTTCGTCTAGGCTTTGACCACGACCGATGTGAGAGATATGTACTAGTGCGTGGATCAATTACTGAGACTTATTTGAGCACAAGACAGAGTAATAGATGTCAATTTGTTGAAACTGAAGGTACTTTTACCAACCATAATTCTTTGTTTGGTATTCGGTTCTTCTGGATTGGAGCGTGGTTATTTTGCATTTGGTCCATTTAACCAATTTGTTGAAACTGAAGGTACTTTAACCAACCAGCCGATAGGCGGGGGGGGGGGGGGGGGGGGGGGGGGGGGGAGTGCGAAATGGTCCAGAGAATCCCAGTCATGAAATACCTTCAGCCTGTGCCCAGTTACCTTAAACACTTCGCCAGTTTCAAGACTCTGAACTTCCGCTGCACCATTTTCCACTAATACAAAAAGGGCCTGTCCATTTAGAATGAAGTGTACGTGGCATAAGCTTCAATCAAGAATTGTAAAGGAGGCCTTTTTGCCCAACTTCAAACTCTTTCGATGCTTTCATCCGGTCATGGAACTCCTTTGTCCTTTCCTTGTAAATCAAGGAATCTTCAAAGGATTCCAATTTAAGCTCCTTAAGCTCGTGCAATTGAAGAATTCAACCTTTGCTGGTCACCTTTGGATCCCAATTAGATTGTTTAACAGCCCAATAAGCACGATGCAATCTCCACAAGTAGGTGACAAGCTTTCCCATAGATCATCCTATAAGGAGTCATCCCTATGAGGGTCTTGAAATGTCCACAGTGCATCATCCAATCACAAACTCCAACCTCTCCTGCTAGGGTTCACCACCTTCTCTAAGATAGATTTCACTTCCCTATTAGAAACCACACTTTCTCAGCTTGATGGGGGTCTTGGCGTAGGAGGCATCAAAATTCAAAACACAGCTCTTCTTGCTAAATAGGGCTGGAGTATCTTGATGGAAGGTAATTCATTATGGAGGCAAGTTGAAGTATTCATGGTAAAGAGCCCTTTGATGGGACATGGTGGGTAAATCCGGTAATAGTTTGAAGAGTCCCTTGGTTAGCATTTCAAGAGCTTGGAGGAAGGTGGAAGTTTTGGCTTTGTTTAAGCTTGGTAATGGAAGAAGAATTGCTTTTTGGACAGACTTATGAATCGGTAACATCCCCCTCAATCTTCAATGCCCTTCGCTCTTCAGATTGCATTGTTGCCTAGTGATTTTGTTGCTGCCCAGTGGGGCAATTCCACTATGTCTTGGTCAATCTTGTTTCGAAGACTTTTAAAAGAAGACGAAATCCCAGATTTTCAATCTCTGTTATACCTACAGAGGATGCTAAATTCGGATGATAGAAGACATTGGTCACTCGATATGTCCAGCAGATTTTCAGTTAAGTCCCTTTCGGCCCATCTTTCTCCATCATCCCCGTTGAGTAAAGGAACATTCAAAGCTCTCTGGAAATCCAGCAGGGCAAGGAGAGTTAATATCTTGATCTGGATTATGGCTCTTGGCCTTCTAAATTGCTCCTCGATTATGCAAAGAAAGAAACCCATTTGTTGTCAAACTGGAGATTTGCCCTCCTTGATTGGATTAGGTACCCCGTAAGTTTTGTTTGCTAATCAAGTCGTTAACTTGTTGCTTAATAACTCTGTATTTGAACTGTAGAGTTCTAGAAATTCTGTTTGGGGTGAGTTTGTGTTTTTGTTACATATTTGTTTAAAATATAATTTTCAATTGCTTGATTTCTTTCTCTAGATTTTGTTTTTTGAATCATTCAATTAGTGCTAGATAAAAGTAATTTACATTTTCTGTAATATGTGAGCAAAATATTTCCCTGTTCAACACAAGTTTTGTAGTGGGAGAGAAAAACTTCTCCTCTAGTTAAATGAGTGATATGGGCATAGAGATGGGAAATGTTTTCCATTCTCGTTTCCTCGCATTTATTATTATATTTTAGAAAACTTATACGTATTGCCCATTGCCCTCTTGATATGTAATTTTTAACATGCTCCCTCAAAATAGTGTCTTTCAAGTCTCTTGATCTTTTCTTTTTCTAATGTTTGGGATCCTCAACCTTCTCTGTTTGAATGAGGATTCATACAAGAACTATTTAAATGAAGATTCAAACGAGGAATTTCAAGAGAAATTTTGTAGGGATGGAGAAAGAAACGGGGGTGGAGATGAAGATAAGCCATCCCTGTCCGTGTACATCTCCAATTTTTGTTTGTTTAATCTGTTTATTCCGCTTAGGATTTCAAAAATGACCTGAAAAATCAGAGGGTCCTATCCTTGCAAACAAACCTTAGTTCTAGTTTTTGCCATAAGGTCCCTACTTGTTAGGTGTGTGGTGTGTCTTTCTTGAGTCAATGTGACAGGTAATATAAAGTTTGTCAAAGAAAAGCTAAACATTATGATATTTATTTTCTTTTCCCAATTTTGGTTCTACGAACAGACAAAGGAAGTCAAGCTCAAGTTCAGTGCTCTAATTAACTATGTCTTCTCATATCCATTTTTCAACAATGACTAATGGAATCTAGACCTCTAAAGTTAGTTTTTAATGAAACTAACATGAATTATAGTTTAATGTTTATATAAAATCTCCAAATACAAAATAGCCATTCTATAGTGTAGGCTTGTGGTTATTTTTTTTAGCAACTTGATTTCTGTCATTTTTTGGTTTCAGTTATCTCGTAAATGTATGGTTTGATTTGCTAATAATGTGGCGTTTGGGTTGAGTTGGGTTACAAGATGTTAATTCGCACGAGGACGAAGACAAGGAAGCTTTCCCTAGGTTGGTCCATGAACATCCCTAGTTTTGGAAATGGAGGATTTCTGTTCATGAAAAAACCTTTTAACAGAACACATGCTAAACTTGAAACATTATTGCATCTTAAATATATCAACTTGAAAAGTTTCCAGTACTGTACTTTTTCCTTTGAACATTTAACTCGATTTTAAATTAATTAGAAAAAAATATTGATTTATTCTCTTATACTTTTGAAGATTGGATCAATCTAAATTTTAAATTTTTGTAAATTTTTGTAAGTATATTAATTTGTCGACATTAACACTAAAGATAAAGTGAGAATTTAGTGAAATTTTGAGGTTAGAAGTGTAAATATTAAAACTTATCAATCAAATTAAAACAACTCAAATTTTGAAAACTAAAAGGCCAATACTGTGAAACATAGGAACTAAAAGAATTTCTTTTTCCTTTATCGTTTTATTTCATGAGTAGCACACAATTGTTAATGTGAACAAATCGAGTAAAACTTTGTAATACTAGAACTTTTGAGAAAATTTCTAAATAATCCATTAGTATCATACTTTTTTTGTTCACACTATAAATTTGTTTTAACAAATCCACACTATAAATTTATTTTAAGAAAACATATAGTATGACACAATAAATGGAGGAAGGAAAGTGAGTTTTCTCAACAAAAAAAATTGTTCGAACAGCCTGTCGGGATCAAAAGAAATGATATTTATTCCCTTTCAAGCTTGTAGCAAGTAGGAGCATATAGTCTCTCTTGAAAAGAAAATTTTGAGACCAATCACAAATTGCTAATCATTTATTAAATTAATGGTAAAAAGTGCAAATAATTGAATTTGAAACTAATTAAAAAATTGATATGTATTCCAAATTCAAATTGAAAACATAAATTGGTCAATTATGATAATGTCACATGTTTTCATCATAACCGTTGGATCAAATTAATTATTTTGGTTCAATTAAATATTATTTACTTGGACTAAGTTCAATTGAGCCCAAAAATAAACTTAATTGAGCTCAAATAGTAAATATGATCCAAATCCATGTGGTTGAGCCCATGGGCCTGGTCCATGGACCAACTAGGCTTAAGCCCATAAAGTCCACTAGAGAACTCTATAAATAAAGGAGTTCTCGGTAAATTTGGAAATTTTTTACTCTAGAAAGTCTAGAGAGAATTCTCCCAAGAGCTAGAAGACTCTTGAAGTTGACCATCCTTGAAGATTGAAGCTCCTTTTAACATCACGTCTCCACTTTCTCAAATCAAGCGTAAGCATCCAATCGAGAGAGAATCAGAGGATCAAATTCTAAAGATCGAACCACATCGCATCAAATCAACAAAAATAAAACATCAACTCAAGTTCAACTTCACGAATCAAATTTCTCCAAAAATCTCGTACGAATAAATTGGCACGTCCAGTGAGACCATCTCTACCTCTCATCTTTCTCTCGTCATCTAGATCAATAAGAAAATCAACGACATCAAAGAAAGCTGCATCCAAATCTTCAGTTGCAAGCGACACCTACACGGGACTTGTCACCCTTAGTCGTTCTAAAGGGATCGTCCAAGAGCAAGATCAAGGTTTCGCCATCGCGCAGAGCATCCTTAAGCAATTGGAATCTCCTAAAGCTGGAATTGTCATCAAGAAAAATCCTCTATATAATGACGAAGCACACCTTGATGTGATGTCTGTCATGATGGCTGATGTAATGGTCGAGGCTGCCATGGCAGAGATGGAGAGAAAAATTAATCTTCTGATAAAGGTTGTTGATGAACGAGACCACGAAATCGCAAGCTTTAAAAGAGCAAATGCAGACTCGTAAAACTGCTGAATCGAGTCAAACTTATGTAGTTAAAGTTGGTGACTAAGGGAAGAACGTGGTGCAGAAGAAAGTGGTGCAAGAAAATCCACCACAACAGCAATAAACTTCTGTGGCTTCTCTCTCAGTTCAACAATTACAAGATATGATCACAAACTCCATCAGAGCTCAGTATGGAGGTCCATCTCAGACTTCTTTCATGTACTCTAAGCCGTACACCAAAGGAATTAACAACTTGAGAATGCCGCTTGGATACCAGCCTCCAAAATTCCTGTAGTTCGATGGAAAGGGCAATCCGAAACAGCATGTTGCTCACTTCGTCGAAACATGTGAGAATGCAGGATCAAGAGGAGATCAACTAGTCAGACAGTTTGTTCGAAGATTGAAAGGAAATGCTTTTGAATGGTATACTGATCTGGAGCCAGAAAGCATTGATAGTTGGGAACAACTGCAAAAGGAGTCCCTCAACCGCTTCTACAGCACCAGGCGCACTGTAAGCATGATGGAGCTTACAAATACGAAAAAAAGAAAGGGAGAAGTCTTGACTGTAAAGATCGACTCACCAAACTGTCGGCTGTAGAAATGTGCACCCATGACATGCATTAGGGAGTCATCTACATTTTGCAGGGAATAAAGCCCCGCACATTTGAAGAACTGGCAACTCGGGCTCATGATATGGAGTTGAGCATCGCCAGTAGAGGAACTAAAGATTTTCCTATTCCTGAAGTAAAGAAAGACAAGAAAGAGATGAAGGGTGCTGAAAAGATAGTGAAGAGCACCGTGAAAGAATCTATGATCATAAACATGACCTCGCTGAAGTTCTCCAAAGGAAAGGAAGTGAGAGCTGAGAAGAAGGATGATGGAAACGAAAGGCAACGTCTGACTTTAAAAGAAAGGCATGAAAAGTTTACCCATTTCCTGATTCAAATATCGCAAACATGCTAGAGCAACTACTGGAGAAGCAGCTGATCAAGTTTCCAGACTTGAGCAAGGAGGAAAGGTAGATGATCCCAATTACTGCAAGTATCATCGGGTCATCAATCATCTAGTAGAGAAATATTTCGTGCTGAATGAGCTAATTCTAAGACTGACTCGTGAGAAAAGGATCAAGCTAGATTTGGAGGAAGTAGCTCAAACAAACCATGCTGCAGTGACGATAATGTCCGAGGCTCCTTCATCGAGATTGATTTTTGAGCAAAGGAAAAGCTTGGTCCAGTTCGGGACCTTTGAGCCTGTAGTTGTCCAATTCTTTCAGGAAGTCTCATATGAGGATCCTCAAGGAGGGAAAAGACTGATTGAAGAAGACAATGAAGGGTGGATAGTGGTGACCCACCAGAAGAAAAGACAGTCGATTCCGACCTAAAGAGAGGAAATAAGACTCAAAAGAATAAAAAAAAGAAGAAGACTCAGAAGCTTTAGCTCGTACATGAGGAAGACATGGATTTCTCTTGACCTCAGCACTCAGTAACCTTGGCAGACTTCCTTCCAAAAAGCTTCCTTTGAGATCATCAGAATGAAGACCCAGAAGTCGTTGCGAGTCATGCTATCAGCACAACGGAGGAAGAAATAATCCCTCCAAGATCACTAGAAGAGGATGGAGTGTCAAAAGACTTTTCAAGGTTCAATGTGGAGGATCTATTATCACTTCCTCAAGAGACCAAAATCATCCTTATTGATGCATTGGTAAATTCAAGAGCATCAAGTTCGAGTACTCCGACTACAACATATGAAAGTGCTTCTTATTGTATGTTTATAGACTTCTTAGATGAGGATTTGTTGTTGGGATCTAAACTTCATAGTAGACCCTTGTATGTTTCTAGATATGTTCGAGAACAAAGAGTTGATCGAATTCTCATCGATAATGGATCAACTGTCAACATAATGTCGAAGTTGACTATATGGCAATTAGGTATCTTGATGGACGAGCTTTCAAATAGCAAGCTGGTAATTTAAGGTTTTAACCAGGGCAGCCAAAGAGCAATAGGCATGGTACGATTAGAACTCACAATTGGCGACCTAAAGGCCAATGCATTGTTTCATGTCATAGACTCAAGAACCACTTATAAGTTGTTACTAGGTCGTCCTTGAATTCATGGAAACAGAGTAGTAACTTCAACACTGCATCAGTGCTTCAAATTTTATAAAGACGGTGTAAAGAAGGTTGAAGCCGACTCTAATTCGTTCTCAGAGGCCGAGTCTCACTTCGCAGATGCAAAGTTTTATTCGAAGAATGATAATATCTTAGAAACTTTACCTGCAAAAATCCCTCTTATAAAAGGAGAAGATAATTCACAGCTGAAATCACTTGCAACCACAGATCCACATGAAAGTGCGGTAACCTTTAACTCTGGAAATGGTGAAGCATACACTAGCAGCACAAAGAGTATGATCTTGAAGGATGAAAAGGCTGCAAACCCACCAGTTTTGCGCTATGTTCCTTTGTCGAGGCGTAAGAAAGGCGAATCATCATTCGCGGAGTCTCCAAAAGGTTTGAAGGTTAGTGACATCGAAGTCTTAAAAGAAAGCTTCACTACACCACTAACTAAGATAACGAAGCAGAAGGTAAAAATAGACCTGATGGAAGCAAACTTGCCTCAAAGGCGAACAAAAGACGGATTCGATCCCAAGACTTAAAAATTGATGGCAAAAGTAGGTTATGACTTCACAGCTCACACTGAGTTTAAAAGCTTGAAAATTCATGACCGACATGAGCTCTCCTCAACTCAAAAGAAGCTTTTACAGAAAGGACATGTTATACCTGTGTCGAGAAAAGGACTCGGATACAAGTCGCCAAAGCTGATCCATATAACTAGAAAGGGGAAGGAAAGAGTGGTTGACAACAATTATATAACTATAGAGGAGGTTGACAGTACTGACGAAAAAGAAGGCGATAATCAGAGAACCTCAGCATTTGATTGAATTAGACCACATGTTGCACGTCCCCTAGTATTTGAAAGGCTAAGCATAGCAGAGGCAGAAAGAGAAAGTCTGCAGTCAGCACCAAGCCTTGAGCAACGTTCGGTCTTTTGAAGGCTAACTATGACTTCTATAAAGGAGAAAAGCACATGTCAGGCCTCGACAGCTACAAGACCATCAGTCTTTGAAAGGCTAGGTGTGTCTAAAAAGAAAAAGGTACAAACACCCCGTACTCCAATTTTTAATCATCTCGAGGATGGAGGTTCACATGTCAACATTGGTTCCAACATAGATACAAAGAAGAAGGAACCAACATCTCTTGCATCAGTTTGGCGTTGAATTAAGCATACAGACGTCAAGAATTTTCATAGTAATGAGTTTTCTTGCGAGACAAAAGGAGAGAGAGAAATTCATAGCTTGTTCCTTTTCGAATGAAAAGAAAAACCTTTGTTACTCTCAATATAAGTCAAGGTTCGTTGAAGGTAAAAAGACATAATGTTATACTAACGAATCTTGAAAAAGAAGAGCCAAAACGAGGGAAAGGTGAAACTTCATGTCATCACATCACCATTATTGAGGAATTAGAGATTGAAACTCATGAAGAAGACGCAGAAAATACCCCACAGAGTTTAGAGGATGGTGGCCAATCTATTGTAGATGAGCTAAAAGAGATGAACCTTGGTACAATAGAGGAATCACGTCTGACTTTCACTAGTGCATCCCTCTCTAATGAGGAGAAGGATAAATACATGAGTTTGCTCACCGAATACATGGACATCTTTGCTTGGTCGTACAAGGAGATGCCAGGACTTGATCCAAAAGTAGCAGTCCATCATCTTGCAATTAAACCAGGGTATCAGTCAATTAAAAAAGGACAACAACGTTTTCGAGCGGAGCTTATCCCTCAAATCAAGGTGGAAGTCAACAAGTTGATTGAAGTAGGATTCATTCGCAAGGTCAAATACCCAACGTGAATATCAAACATTGTCCCTCTTAGAAAAAAGAACGGACAACTTCGCGTTTGTGTAGACTTTCGCGACCTGAATAATGCATGCCCTAAAGATAATTTTCCCTTGCCCACCACAGAAATCATGGTGATGCAACTATTGGACACGAGGCGTTGTCATTTATGGATGGGTCGTCTGGATATAATCAAATACGAATGGTCCTCTCAGATGAAGAAATGACAGCTTTTAGAACTTCAAAGGGAATATACTGTTACAAGGTGATGCCCTTTGGATTGAAAAATGCCAGTGTACTTATCAACGTGCCATGCAGAAAGTGTTTGATGATATGTTGCATAAGTATGTATGTTATGTTGATGACCTTGTAGTCAAATCAAAGAGACGATAAGACCATTTGAAAGATCTAAAAGTTGTGTTCGACCGCTTGCGAAAATATCAGCTAAGGATGAACCCTCTCAAGTGTGCGTTTGGTGTGACTTCAGAAAAGTTTCTTGGCTTTGTCGTAAGGCACTGTGGGATCGAAATAGACCAGTCCAGGATTGATGTCATTCAAAAGATGCCAAGACCTAAGAGTTTGCATGACCTAAGAAGTCTCCAAGGACAATTGGCTTACATCCGAAGGTTCATCTCTAACTTGGCCGGTCGATGTCAACCTTTTCAAAAGTTGATGAGAAAAGAAGAAAATTTTGTGTGGGATGAAGCTTGTCAGAATGCTTTTGATAGCATAAAGAAATACTTGCTTACTCCCCCAGTGCTGGGAGCTCCAGTACCTGGCAAGCCATTAATATTGTACATTGCTGCACAAGAAAGGTCCTTAAGAGCATTATTGGCACAAAAGGAGGAAAAGATGAATGAGCGTGCTCTCTACTATCTAAGCAGAACATTAATTGGGGCTGAAGTTAACTATTCTCCCATCGAGAAGATGTTCCTCGCATTTTTCTTTATCATTGATAAGTTGAGGCATTATATGCAGGCCTTCACGGTTCATCTAGTGGCAAAAGCAGACCCTATAAAGTATGTTCTGTCCAGGCCAATCATATCTGAATGCTTAGCCAAATGGGCGGTTCTACTCCAACAATATGACATTGTCTATATTCCCCAAAAGACGATAAAAAGACAAGCGCTAGTAGACTTTTTAGCAGATCACCCAATTCCTTTGGATTGGAAGTTATGGAACCTTGGACTATGTACTTTGATGGTGCAGCGCGAAGAAGTGTTGCGGGGGCAGACATCGTCCTAATTTCTTCTGGGAAGCATATGTTGTCTTATAGCTTTGCACTTGCTGAACTGTGTTCAAACTATGTGGCTGAATATCAGGCTTTGATAATTGGCCTTCAAATGACATTGGAATTCAGAGTATCATTCATAGAGATTTATGGTGATTCAAAGTTGATAATCAATCTTCAGTATGATGTGAAACATGAAAACTCGAAGCCATAATTCGCTTATGCTCAACAATTGATGGAAAGGTTCGATAGTGTGATGCTAGAACATGTCCCTAGAGTAGAAAATAAGAGGGCGGACGCATTGGCGAATTTAGCCAGTGCCTTGATGATGCCAGATGATGTAACTCTGAACATACCACTCTGTCAACAATGGATTATGACTCCAGTTATGTCTGAATGTCAGGAAGTGAACGCGAAGACATCCCATTTAATTGATGAAGAAGATTAGCGTCAACCCATCATAGAGTATCTTGAACATGGAAAGCTTCCAAAGGGTTCCTATCATAAAATTAAGGTACGAAGAAGAGCTGCACACTTCATTTATTACAAGGAAACCTTATATCACCATTCTCTTGAAGGGCTCTTTCTTTGATGCCTTGGAAAGGAAGAGTCGATAAAAGCTCTAAAGGAAATACATGCAGGTGTTTGTGGAGCACATCAATCGGAACCAAAGCTTCAATTTCTGCTAAGAAGAATGGGCTACTACTGACCTAAGATGATCCAAGACTCAATAGACTATGTAAAGAAGTGTGAAGCTTGTCAATACCATGCAAACTTCATACACCAACCTCCAGAGCCTCTTCATCTAACTGTGGCTTCTTGGCCGTTCGAGGCTTGGGGACTCGATCTGGTTGGTCCCATTACACCAAAATCATCAGTAGGACATTCTTATATCCTGGCAGCAACAAACTATTTTTTAAGGTAGGCTGAGACCATTTTCTTGAGAGAAGCCAAGAAGGAGAACATGACAGACTTTAATCGAACACACATCATCTATCGATATGGTATTCCACACCGAATCATGACAGATAATGGAAGGCAATTCTCCAATAGCATGATAGACAAGTTATGTGAAAAATTCAAGTTCAAGCAATACAAGTCATCCATGTACAACGCAGGTGTGAATGGACTAGCAGAAACATTCAACAAAACTTTTTGCAATCTTTTGAAGAAAATTATCTCCAAGTCAAAGAGGGATTGGCAAGAAAGGATCAGTGAGACATTATGGGCTTATCGAACCACTCATCGCACTTCTATAGGGCTTACACCATATTCGTTTGTTTACGGTGTGGAGGTTTTCCTTCCTCTCGAAAGGGAAATTCCGTCGCTAAGAATGGCAGTACAAGAGGGATTGACTATCGAAGATAATATGAAGTTACATCTTCAAGAGTTAGAAGCACTTGATGAAAAGCAATTAGAGGCTCAGCAAGCATTGAAATGTTATCAAGCGAGAATGTCCAAAGCTTTTGATAAGCACGTTTTACCTCACTCATTTCAAGTCGGTGATCTAGTACTTGCTGTAAGAAAATCGATCATCACAACAAGACATACATGAAATAAGTTCACACCTAAATGGGATGGACCCTACATTGTTAAAGAAGTTTATACAAATGGCGCATACAAGATCGTTGATCAAGACAAACTACATATTGGGCCAATCAACGGTAATTTCTTAAGAAATTTTATGCTTAATTTTGTTAGGTAAAAAAAAATAAAAAAAGTTGAACTACATTATGACTTGATCCCTATATTATAAAGGGTACTTAAGCAGCTTAAGGAAAACCTTAAATCCAGTCCAGCAAAAAAGAATAAAAGAAGTTGAACTATGTTATGACTTGATCTCTATATCATAAAGAGTACGTAGGCAATATAAGAAAAACATTAATTCAGTCCAGTAAAAAAATTGAAAAGAAGAAGAAAGAAGCAAGAAGCAAGAAGAAGAAGCAAGGAGAAGAAGAAGCAAGAAGAAAGAAGAAGAAAGAAGAAAGAAGAAGAAAGAAGAAAGAAGAAGAAAGAAGAAAGAAGAAGCAGAAAGAAAGAAGAAGCAAGAAGAAGAAGAAAGAAGAAAAGAATAAAAAATATTGAAAAGAAGAGAAAGAAAGTTGAAAAGAATAATAAAAAATTGAAACGAAAAGAAAAGGTTAAAAATAAAAAAAAGAGAAAAAAAAAAAAGAAAGAAGAAGAAGACGATGATGAAGAAAGAAGAAGAAGAAAGCAAGAAGAAGAAGAAGATGGTGATGAAGAAAGAAGAAGAAAGAAGAAGAAAGAAGAAATAAGAGAGAAGAAGAAAAAAAAACAAAAAGAGAGGAGTAAGAGAGAAAGGGAGAATAAAAGTTTTCCATATTGCTGAACAATGAATAAATGGTCGTGGTGTGCGTCTATTTACAAGGCCAACAAATACAATTCCTAAAAGGATTATGAATGATATTTGATCATTTTTTTAAAAAAAACTAACTCAATTCCTAAAAGAAATAGAAATGATTTTTTGTTAATAAAGAAAAGATAATCCAATTATTTTATCTTATTTTAAATTATTTCATTTTTGGGATAAATCTCGAAATTTTTGTTGATTTGAGCCTATTTAAAATATTTCAATATTTCAATATTTTCAAAAAAAAATTATTCCCAATTTTATAATTAAGATTTGGGTTCAAAATTCAAGTCATAAATCCAACTTCATTTCAAGATTGAGGGCCTCATTTTATCTCAAATTAAAATTGGCCATTACAAATTCTTGTGCATCCTTAAGACAAATTAAGGTACGGTAGAAACCTTATCCTTATTTCAAATTAAATTTTTGATTATGTTTCAAAATTTATTTAAAAAGTCAAATTAAAATTTTTATCCTCAAATCAAATTAAATCGCGGATAAAACCTTGAATTTTTCTCATATTAATTAAGGTTTGGCCATATTCCAACTCTTATTTCAAATTTAAATTAAACCTATGTACTAAATTCATGGTTTGATTCATTTGATATGTTGAATTGAGAAAAAAAAAGCTCATATTTTGACTTCAAATTTTTTTTTTCAAGATTTGTTCACCCATATACGTGCATAAATCTCGAAAATGGCATTTGTTGAATAGAACTTGAGACCAATCACAAATTGTCACATCATTTATTAAATTAATGGTGAAAAATACAAATAATTGAATTTAGAACTAATTAAAAAATTTATATGTATCCCAAATTCAAATTGAAAACATAAATTGGTTAATTCTGATAATGCCACATGTTTTCATCATAACCATTGAATCAAATTAATTATTTTGATTCAATTAAATATTATTTACTTGGACTAAGTTCAATTGAGTCCAAAAATAAACTTAATTGAGCTCAAAGGGTAAACATGATCCAAATCCATGTGATTGAGTCCATTGACCAAACAGGCTTAAGCCCATAAAGCCCACTAGAGAACTCTACAAATAGAGGAGTTCTCCTCATTAGTAAAGTTGGAAATGTTTTACTACAGAAGGTCTAGAGAGAATTCTTCCAAGAGCTAGAAGACTCCTAACTCTCGAAGTCGACCATTCTTGAAGATTGGAGCTACTTTGAAGATACAAATCTTTCTTCCAAGACTCCAACTTCCCAATTTCAAGAACATCCACTTTCTCAAATCAAATGTAAGCATCCAATCGAGAGAGAATCAGATAATCAAATTTTAGAGATCGAACCACATTACATCAAATCAACAAAACTACAACATCAACTCAAGTTCAACTCTACGAATCAAATTTCTTCAAAAATCTCGTGCGAACAACCTCCATAGGAAACTTAGAAAGAGATCTTAGCCTTAACTCGAATTCAAATGATCACAAGGGTTTTGAGAGTTTTAATTGCAATGAAAATAAATGGCAAGGATGTAAAAGCGTAATTGGGATTAAACTCGACTAAATGAGCTCTAGCTTAGGGTACTCAGAATTCCAACATTTTTTTGGTTATTCATCAAACTCCCACAATTGATTGTGTATATCAATTCTATTCTTGGCTGGTTTGTTTGACTATGAGATCAAAGGAACCAAATTCTATAGTTGAACTAATAAATTACTTAATTAGTCTAAATGCACAAACCCGTTCCAATTAAGTTATTAACATATAAACATACTCTAACCTATGTTCTGTAGAGATTAACATACCTACATGCATTTTTCTGTGTACCAAGCAAGAAACATACTATACGTTCACAATGAACTTCATCCCACCCCTAAGATAGAGAACTTACCTTAGCTACTCATAATCTGCCAAGTGAGTTTTAGTGTTCCAATAAATGAAAATACAAGAAGGTAAAGGATGGGATATATTATCAGATAAAATTTAATTTATAAAATGTTGTACTCCACATCACGATCTCTAAAGATAGTGTCGTAGAGCTAGGCACTCTTTCCCGTAGCACAAGTTTAAGCGTTGTTATCAATTTCTCATCCTATCTCTCTCTCTTTTATGGTTGATGCTCATAGCTTTCTTTTTGTTTATTTAAACATGTAAAATCATTTAATGAATCCAAATTAAGTCGAGAAAAGCATGACGTTTTCAGTGTTAATTTTTCTCCACCCACCTAGAAAAATTTATTGCAATACAATAGTGTACCTACTACTCACCTACGGAATTTGACATACTCATTAAATGTTGTATTCATTTATTATGCATGTCTCACATGATTTGTTAGTTCAAGCAATGAATTGAGATACTTTCATATTACATTTTTTTTCTCCCATCACGAAAAGCTTGAGTAATATGAAAATTTTCTCAAACTACTTTTTTATTTATCCAAAAAAGTTGTTTTTAAGTACAACTTAGAATTTTGAATCTCTTATCTTCGAAAACATATCTATAGATACGAGTTGAACTGAACTCATGTTGGCAACTACTACCTTTCTTTCTTTCATTGATACAAAAATATAAAATTTAATAAGGTGGTGGTAGATGGTTGAATAATTTATTATGGGTAATAAAATAGTAATTGAAAATTTGGCAACCCATTGATGGCACATGAGGTGTGCATACGTAATATGTGGAACGTCATCAGGGTGACGAGTCAATAATTTGGAGAGGCCAATGCTTTTGTAAGTGATGACAACACAATTCCCATTTCTTGTGTTTCAACAAATTTGTTCTTTACTTTTAAAAAAAAAAAGGAAATTAAAAGAAAGAAAGAAAGAAACCAACTTTTAATTGATTGCCACTCTCTATCCATTCATTTCAAGAAAAGAATATCTCATACCTAATTTTTATATGTGGTTATATTACATTAATTTTTTTTTGTTTTTTTTGCAAATATAATGGAGTTGAGAATATCGAATTACGTTTCTAATTACGTTCTTGCATTTTGTTAATTTTTACTTTTAAGACTTTCCATTTTCTTATAATCAAATTACTAAAACGTGTGTATACCTTTTAGATACATTATTAAATCTTAGTGGTGTAAATATATAGTATAAATAATAGGCCTCTTAACTTATTTAAAAATTATAAAATGCTTATTTACTAATTTTTTGGTTTTATAATTCTTCCAAACATATTCATAGAAATCGATTTTTCTAATGAAATTTCTGTAAAATTAAAATTAAGATGGTGATATTTTCGTTTAAGATAATTTTTTTAAATAATAAATTTATTGAAAATATTTATAAATATAATAAAAAAATTTAATATATTTATATATAGATAGTTATAGATTGGACTCTAATATTTTAGTATATTCATAAATATTTTGTTTATTTTACTATATTTTGAAAATAATTGTAATTTTTATTCATTCCTCTAATCACTATACATGCATTTGTCATCTTGATTTTACTCTAATTAAATCTAATCACATTAAGTAGAAGCATCTTTGATGAAATCATTTTCATAGATCTACAAATTATATATAAGTTTTAAGAGTGTATAATTGCATTAGCAAATTAAACTAATATAGAATAATTTAATTTATATATTTTAAAAAAATCAAAGTTGTATATATTTTGAATTTTTTGTCGACCCAATTTGGAGAATAGAGTTGAGCAACTTTATTTAAATCCTTTGGAGTTCTCTCTCTCATGGAAAAGATGATGTTAGACTTTACCAAACTAACTTACAAAAAGCCCTAAATTTTATTATACTTTTGGAAAATTAGGTTTCCTTACTTCATCTTATAAGTTCCTTCGTTGTGTGTTTGAAATAAGTTGGTTATTATAGTATGTTAAATGAAAGTTTTGAGTAAGCAAATATTTATTATTACTTTATTCTAAACAGGTATTTTCACATTGAGCAATGTGGAAGTCTCCTTTGTAAACTCATACATTCATGAGTAAGTTTCAGCCTAAGGACATACAAGTTTTGGATGGTGTGCTGCCGCTTGTCGAGGATGGCGAGGAAAGGAATAATATAATATATTTTTGCTAGAAATTTTTCTTAATTTTTAAAAACGGTTTCTTATGTTATAAACGTTTTTGTAAATTAAATTTTCAAAATGTTTATCGGTTTTTTATTTTGTCATTAATATAATGACTGTTGGAGTCTCTCTCTGTTTACTACATATGTGAGACTCATTCTTCTCTTTAAAAAATACAAAGAATAACAACACAACGATTTCGACTTGTTCTCAGGACCAAGCATTAGAGTGTTTATTTAAGTGTTGAGATTTCGATTAGTTTCAGTGCAAAACTAATTGAAGAACATATCTGTTTTATTTTGGGGATGACGAGGCAACACATATTTGTTTGCACAAAAGAACATAGCCACGAAATGTCTTAAAGAAAGTGAAATCCACGACTAGCCCTTTTCTTCTAACATATTTTTGTTTTACAGTTGCTGTTTTGACTAGGCAAAGTCGATCATTAGACGTTTTGATCAGTAGGGGAGTCAACCAGTACGTGTGTTGGTTCAAGAAGGCAATCTGTTAAGGTGAAAAACAAATTAAATACAGTACTACACGAGATACAATACATTACACGTTCTGTCTAGTCATCCAACCTTAGGCATTAAGACTTCTCAACGCATCACTCCTTCTAGTCGAATTGCAACAACATAATCTTAAGTTCTGATAATTTATATTTGGATTATAGTAATATGAATGTGTTTGGGGCGTAAATTATTTTATTTTGAGAAGAAAATATTAAACAATTAGTGTAAAAGAGTAAAAGTTGCAAAAAAACATAAAATTACCATAGCAAGAGATGAATATTATAATCTTGAATTACTTTTTGTCTCTCAAACACCACTTTGTGTTTTTGTTAATTTTTAATGCTTGAGTTTGTGCTTTAGCTTTTTTTTTTTACATAGTTTTCGATATCCTTAACTAAACACTTCAACTTTTTTAATTACATCTCAAAAACAATATCTAAGTTTTTTTTTAATAAAATAGTTTTATTAACTTAATTTATAAAAATTAAAAAAAGAAAGTTAAATGGTTATCAATCTATAAGACTTTTTCATAAAAATTTATAAAAGAAAAAAAAAAGGAGAAAATAAAGCACAATATTCCAAAACTAAAAAAAATCTCACAAACCAAATCTAAATGATTATCACAAAATTGAAATTCCCAAAAGGTTTGAAACAAAATTGAAGCTCATAATCTTTTCAATAGATGAGAAATGTGACCAATATTAATAATTTTTTTAAAAAGGTATAAAATTAAAGTAGAGAATAAACCCCTCTATTTATTTTTAAAATTAAAAAAGAACTCTTTATTTCATTGTTTTCCTACTTTTGTTTGGTATACTTTGAAGTGAACCACAAAAAATATTCATAAGAATACTTTCCCACATCCTTAAAAATTATTTCCCCATTTTCACAATAAATATGTATATATATATATATATGAATTATTAATTGATTGATTAAAAAATAAATATATTTCATAAATCGTAGAAAAATAATTGAAGATGGGCTGTGGACACTACAACGTGCGTTCCATATTATATAATGCAGATTCGACGAACAATTTATTATTCCTTTATTCCACAAGAAATTTATTAAAATAAAAAAATAGAATAGGTAAAGTATTATCCTCTCTAATAAGATATGTTTTTCTTTCTTATTTTATTCAACGATTCTTAGGTTTTCTATGAATTTTTTCCATAAGTAGACAAAACAAGAAAGTAGACCAAACAAAAATTAGTTAATGTTAATAATGCTATAATTTTGAAACTTCTATATATCAAATGAACGATTGTAAAGTACGTTAGATATGCATATGGGTAGGTCTTTGTTTATTCATTTTGCTCTTCTCTATTCCACAATCATTCACATATGGATGGTCTCTACGTTTTACGTTTTGGTGTAGTCCATGAACCACATCTAGTGGTATATTTATATTAAATGCATGTTGATACACAACAAACCATATCTATGGATGCAAAATCAACGTTTGTTTAATAATTATTCACTTGTTTTCAAGTTTTATTGACTACATTTTAGTGGTGTTTTTAAAGGAAGTTAAATTTTGATGACTAGAAAAAAAAATGATTTTTCAAATTTTGTTTTAATTTTTCTAATTTAGTTAAGATAATTCTTGTATTTAAAAATGATGCATATCATTATAAGAATATGAGAGAAAATAAGCTTAATTTAACGAAATTATAACCGAACATAATCTTAATTATTAGATTCTTTGAAAAGAATTTAAAAAGGAAAAGAAAAAGAATAAATTGTTAAACACAATTAAAAATTAAATAAATTATTAGATATATACAAGTTCAAGGTATGTTAAAGTTGTAACTTTTTAAGTGCTGAAAAATTAGTTTTTTAAACCATTAAAAAATCAAAGGCAATCCTAGTAATGGTTAATTTGTTTTTGTTTGTTCTATATTATGACTAGGTAACAATATTTTTGTTGATTTACGTTTTTTTTTTTTTTTGGGTGAAATAAGAAGGGTAAACTCAGTAGGGGATTATATATTATGTCCAAAGTTGATAAATACTATAGTTGATATTATAAAGATATGTGTCAAGCTCTTTTGCTATTAACAAATAATTATATCAAAGTCATCACTCTACATATATGATTTAACCACATGTAAGTAAAATGTTAGAAAGTAAGTTTGTGACGACCTACAAAAAGAGTTACATGTTAGAGGTTCATGCAATAATCTAACCGAAAATAGACGAAATTTGTACGAGACCTAACAAATTGATAGCTACGTACTTTAGAGTAGACTCAACTCCACTAGTAATTTTTTAGATCAGGAGGATAACATTTTAACAATTTAAGAATGTAAATATACAGGTGAGAAACAATATTCTCATTTGTATACAAAATTTTGTCTCGAGTGTGTGAAAACAAAAAGAATCCAAAACCAAATTGGACAATTGCACACTTAGTTATTTGTCCTAAATTAACATATTCCCAGTAACAGTTTCAATTTTTCTGGTGTTTGTACTAAAAAAATTTCACTATAAATATGTGATCCATCCAATATCTCCAAATTAAACTCAAAAGGAGAGAACAATTTTCATATCATTAGTTTCCATGATGGCACCTCACGTCCTATTTGTAGCATTAGCCACACACGGGCATTTCAATCCAGGCCTCCACTTCGCCAACATCCTCTCCCACGGCGGCCTCCACGTGACCTTTGCCACCTCCTCCTCTGTCTTCCGCCGTGTCCCCAAACTCCCCTCCTCCCCACGCCTCTCCTTTGCCTTCTTCTCCGATGGCCAAGATGACGGCTTCAAACCCGGCGATGATGTCGTTCCATTTCTCTCTCAATTTGAGCTCCAAGCTTCCAGAGCCATCCATGATATCATCTTGAAGTCCAAAGCCAGTGGAAAGCCAATCTCTTTCGTTCTTTACTCTTTGCTCACTCCGTGGATGGCCAATGTCGCCCGCTCTTTCGACCTCCCGACTGCTCTTTTCTGGAATCAATCCGCTGCTGTCTTTGCCATTTACTATCATTTCTTCAATGGCTATAGAGAAGTTATTCAAAATTGCTTCGCTCATCCTTGTATTAATATTAACTTGCCTGGCCTTCCTTCATTGACCTCTAAACAACTTCCTTCCTTATGCAACCCAGTAAACTCCAACTCTTTTGTTCTAAAACTCTTTGAATCTCATTTCCAAGTCCTCAAACAAGAACCCCACTTGAAAATTTTGATCAATTCTTTCGATGAGCTCGAACACGACGTTTTTAGAGCTAATAACATGGGGAATTTGATTCCCATTGGACCCGTATTGCCCATTAAATGTATCGAGCAAATGAATAATGAAATTTTTTTAGATGCATTCAGGGTTGCACCCATAAGTTTCAGCTTACACAACAGTCAGGATGAATCTAAGTATCATTCGTGGCTGAATTCAAAGCCGAAATCTTCGGTGGTGTACGTGTCGTTTGGAAGCATTGCGGCGGTATCAAAGGCGCAATTGGAGGAGATTGGGAGAGGGTTGTTGGATTATGGTGGGGAGTTTTTGTGGGTGATGAGGAAAATGGCTCATGGGAATGAAAGAGATATGTTGAGCTGCCTAGATGAGCTAGAGACCAAAGGGAAGGTAGTTGCATGGTGTTCGCAATTGGAGGTTTTGTCGAACCCAGCAATTGGGTGTTTCTTGACTCATTGTGGGTGGAATTCTTCAATGGAAAGCCTCGTGTGCGGGGTGCCGGTGGTGGCGTTTCCACAGTGGACGGACCAAGGGACCAATGCCAAGATTATTGAGGACTTGTCCAAGAGTGGAGTGAAGTTGAGAGTGAATGAGAATGGCATTGTTGAGAGAGGAGAGATCAAGAAATGCTTGGAGATGGTCATGGGGAAGGGAGATGAAGGGGAAGGTTTTAGAAGGAATGGTAAGAAATGGAAGGAGTTGGCCAAGAAAGCTACCACCAAGGGAGGTTCTTCCTATCTCAACATTAGAAACTTTATAGATCATCTTTAATTTGCCGAAGTGATGGAGATGTGTTTTTTTTTTTTCTATTTTAAGGTGAATCAAGTCTATAAATTAAATAAGTTTGAATTGTAAAATTTAATACATATCTTTAAAAAAAAGAAGTTAGAATGTAGTCTTAAAATCGGATTCCTATCATTATCAATGAAAACATAATAAATGATTTGTAGATTGATAAAACATTTCGTAGATGATGGTCTTGGTTTTGGTCTTGATCTTCAAACAAAAATAATAATATATATTGTTGGGATTTGTTTTAATAAAATAAAAGTGAGGGGGTAATATATATTATCTTGTGGGGAGATGATGGGCAATTTAAAGAGCAATCACATGAATTTTGAAAAATAATGTTGATGTGATGTGATGAGTTTGAATGGTATTACACAAGCATTGGTAACGTGGCTGTGGGGCTCATATTGAGTTGACACCAATCAAGAGTTGTCGGTTTTCAACGCATGGTCAATATTGCATGGTCTTCTTCGTCTTGGGGTATTAAACCATTCATTCATTTTGGTCGGTTCAAACTAACACATTCAAAAGTTGATCGACCTCATGTAGTCGGCAAACTAAATAAGAATAAAAAATGACGTATTTTAACGAATATAATAAATTAAAACCATTTCAGAAATTGAAAAGGGCCACAGGTTTATCGTAAAAAAAATATTAAAAATGGTCCACCCAACCACACCCATCATATATCTGGTATAATATCTTTAGATTTTGTAGGTACATGTTCAAATTTGGTAAAGATTTTTAGTTTAGATTTGGCTAAACAATTTTTTACCATAGTTTAGATTTATCTAAACAATTTTTTTAAAGATTATTTAATAAAACAATTATTTAGGTTATATATTTTTGGCATAATATTGGGTACCACGTTTTTTTAAAGAATTTTTATATTTAGTACACGATTTGAACCAATTACAAAAAAAAAAAAAAAAAAAAAAACAGAAAAAGACGATGGAAATGAAAAAAGATGCAAAAGAAAGACGATGGAAATAAAAAGAAATCATGCAAAACATTTAAAAAATGGTCGGTTTTTTATTTTGTTATAAAACTGTAAATATTTTGGTGTTTTATTATATTTATAAAAAAAAATTCTTACCGAAAGAAAAAATGATTGTAAATTCCAAATTATCTATGTATAGATATAAATTTTAAATTCTCTCCATTTTATTAAACATAATAATATTAAATTAATAAAAAATACCAAATCAGCAAGTTAAATAATATTTAACCTCTTCTCATTTGATCTAAGTAACTCTAAAGACTATTAAAACCTTGAGAGATAAAATTCTCAAACTTCAAATCCTGAACACTAAAAATGCATATTGTTAGAGAAATGTCTTGATAAATTTATAAATTTAGGACCAAGGAAAAAATTGGAGGGGTACCCAAATTAAAATAATAGAAAAAAGAAAAAGAAAAAGAAAAAGAAAAAGAAAATATGATGGGTAAATCAAATACTGTGATTGGGTATTGATATCATGCAAGTCCAATCAATCAAATTAGTGGTTGTCATTCAACTTCACTAAAAAGGGATTGGGTAAAAGTAAATCATGATCTTCCCACTTTAAATTCCACATACTTTTTACCATCCACCCATACATTCACTAATAATTTTTTTTTACCATCATAGTTCTTAATATTTTTTTTTTTTTAAATTTTAGAATAGTTGCAAATGTAGTTATTATATTTAAAATAATTAAAGTCTATCAACCTATATCATCGATAGTCTATCATTGATACTTTGTTATATTTATAATTTTTTAAAAATGTTGTTGGATACTTAATTATTATTTCTAAAATATATATATTTTTTTTAAATTCAACAAATCCAAACCCTAAATTTGGGTGTTAGATCCAATTTTCTAACTTAAAGGAATGGAAGCCTATTGAAAAGAATTGGTACCTAAACCTTGAGAAGCCCAAACTCAAACATTGGCCCAAAGTCTCAACAAAATCCAAGAAACATATACAAAATAAAGATTGATAAAAACATGCACTCTTTATTCATCTAGATTTATTATATTATTATGATTGATGACTACTACAATTGTTAAGAGATATTCTAACAAGTATGAGTTAAACTCAAACTTTAGTTTCCCTTGTAAAAGAAGTTATTAAAACTTTAGCCACAAATCTAGAGTTTCTCCTTTCCTTCTATTCTTCATGATGTTTGGTTGTTTAGATTATTCTTTTTTTAGTTTTAATAAATTTTAGTTCGAAATAAATATTTGAATCATTTTATGTATTTTTCTAATTCTCATATGACGATTGTTTTTTCATTTGTGGATCACGATGATCTGAATTCCTATAATTGTTGTATTTAACATATAAAAATGTTGAACACGAAAATAAATCTATTAGACATAAAATTATAAATTTATGAACGTATTAAAATATTTTTTAAGGTCCAAATTATATATATGAAAAACGTTTATAAAAAGTTCAAAAACTAAGGGCCCGTTTGGTAACGTTTCTGTTTTGTGTTTTCTGTTTCTTGTTCCATGTTTCTGCTTTTTTTAGATCAAGAAACAGGAACATGTTTGATAACTGTTTCTGTTTCTTGTCTCTTGTTTCTTGAAAAAAAGAAACAGAAACAGAAAATGTGTTTGGTAACGTTTCTTATTTCCTGTTTTTTTTTTTTTTTTTATTTCTTGTTTACTCCTCTTCAAGTTTTATTTTTATTTTATTCACATGTAATTCAATTAAATATTAAATAAAAATATAAGTCATTCATTAAACATAAAAAAGAAAATTATAAAAAGTTTGTGTCATTTAATATAGAAGAAGTTCCAGTACACAAATAAAACGAATAACATGAACATAAAAGCAATCTATCCTTCAAATGTTGTCCAAATTTGATTGGCAATATCATCTCTCACTCTGGCCATTTCTCGTAGATGATGTCGACTCACATCTAATTCAATTATATCGCTCTGCAAATTTTCTGACAAATTATCTGTATCTTCAACGATCATTGATTCATTGCTAAAGTCATTGAATAGATCATCTTGACGATCATTCAATCTAATATAATTGTGAATTGTGCAACATGCTATCGGTATATATTTTTGTGTCTTCATCGGGTATGGAGGCATATGCTTAAGAATAGGAAATCAAGCCTTCAGCACACCAAAACAATGTCCAATGACATTTCGCAATGACGAATGTCGATAGTTAAACACTTCTTCTTTACCTTGAGGACGATGTCTCCTTTCTCTAAAATCTCGTAAATGATATCTTTGACCATGGAATGATGCTAAAAATCCTGGCATATTTGAATATCTTGAATCGACAAGATAGTATTGCCCTACATATAATAAAATAAATAAATCATCATCATAAAGTCATCCATTTGATTTAAAGTTTTAAAAAGACATAATTATTTACCTCTCTTAGGCATAGGAAATTTATTCTCGGGATTGTTTATACATTCAATAAGTATGCGAGAATCATTGGTAGATCCTTCCCAACCAGACATGACATACGTGCAAAACATATCAAATGAACATACACACATTATATTCCATGTTGTGTTAGTTTTTCTTCCACGAAACGGTATTTGCTCATTATATTCCATGCCATCAATAGCACCAATACAATCCTAAAGCACAATCATAGACACAAATATATTTTGAATTAGTATGAACTCCATGCAAGAGAGGATAATATTATTAGTCCACCCAATATTACACATTACCTTAAAGAAAAGGTAATATTTTGAATTTGATACGATCTCCATTGGAATAGTGTCCATATTGGGTGGACTAATAATTTCTAGTCCAAGCTTGCAAACCTTTCTCAAAACCCGATTAAAAGCTAGAGAAATAGTATGACCTGAATGTTGAAATCTTTCTGCTGCTATACGATTGCTTTCATTATGTGATATGATCAATAAGAATATAGCTACTTTCTCTTGAACAGTGAGATACCTAGATGCTTTCAAATTTGTCTTGGATTTTAAATCTTCACAAAACCTTACGAATGTAACTCTTTTCATCCTAAAGCAATCAAAACATCTACTATCGTTTCCATTTAACAACTCGATCACATAATCATGTCCTCTCAGTGCAGAGGTTCTACATGGTTGTTTAGAAGGCTGTATCTTGTGCAAGCTTATGTGTAATAAAGTGAAAAGGATGCATATAGCATCATCATCGTCGTCAGAATCAAAATCCTCAAAATGATTGACTTGAATCACATCCATTTCTATTCACAAGTATATCCCTAAATCAAAGACAAAAAATGTACAAATTCATTTCATCGCAAAAACAACGTAGCCATGTTAAAAAAAGTAATCCAAGATCATGAGAATATTAAAAAAGTAAATAACACATAAGGTACAAACATACACAATCCATCCCTAAGGCTAAACATCCCTAAGGTCAATCTAGAGACTATTTATGAAATCTCTCCTCCTTGAATCGAGCATTCGCAAAAATATTTTTCTCCAACCAAAATCACCGTGCAAGAGTTTCAATATTTTGGAATAAGCCTCTCCATCAACATCTTCCATTGTATTTAAAACGTTCAAACATTCCATCAACTCATCATCGAGATCATCTTTTTTGGTTGTGTGGCTCTCATCAACTTGACTAGATGTTCAACCAACAGATCTTTTCTCAAGGATGTCATTTTTTCTCTTGGCATTCTCTGCATATACCTTTATGAATGTTGAAAAGAAACTGCCGAATTCGTCTTTCCTAGTTCTTCGAACTCGTTTTCTGCCTTTTCCTTTATCATTCTCTTCAACATCATTTTCACTTTCATTTTCATTTTCATTTTCATAATCTGAAATAAGTCTTGTTGATGGACAAGCATTTATAACTGTTGCAGTAGTATCTCCAAAAATCCTCGTGAGCTTTTCATAATGTGGACAACCACTTTTTCTAAACTTTTTAGCTCTCTTGTTCACCTAAGAAAATGAAAACTGTTTAGATCAAATATTCGCCTATAGATGATTCATAATGAAAAAAAAAAATCAAGTATTATACCTTAAAAAGCTTGTTCCATTGCTCCTCTTCAAGATTGATGGATCCCAACCATCTCCTGCCATATCACTTAATATCTTTTTGAAGTCTTTGTAAATTTGTCTTAGTTTATTGAACTTGTTTTTCAATTGATCATGAGAATAGTTATATCCCATACTAGTATTCAGTTGGCTTCTTATATAATTCCAACTAGTCTTTGTAAATGTTGTAGTTAATCGATTATCTTTTGCAACCTCTTCATCCATTAAGTCTACAAACACAGTTTCACTCTTGTCTGACCATGGTCCCTCACTTCTTAATCCATCAACCTCAACAACCTCATCGACACAATCACGTTGTGCAGATGATTTTTGTGTCATCTAGAATGTAATCGTAAAACTTGATCAGATGTGTATGAATTAGTTTTGAAATCATTAAATAAAACACAACAAAATAGTACAAGTTTATTTTGTTTTAAAACTAATTTGAGAACTATACTCCAAAACAACAAATATCCAATCACAAATGGAAGACAAAGAAGAAGACTCTTCGCTCAAATTAACTATGATGTTATCACTATATGCTAAGAAATATAGCAGTCTAAGGACTCTTCGCTCTCCTTCATCACCTAACATCCATTGCAATGAAACAAACCAAGCTCCAACAAGGATGAAAGCAAAAGGATCATTAAGATTAAGAGAGTCACCCATAATACATAAACACTCATTTTGGGTACAAAACATAAATAAATAACTTGGCACTTCCAATAAAACTAATTATGTTAAGGTCTATTTTAATAAGATGATCAAATTAATCCAAAATAAAGGAACAAAAAACAGGGCAAATTTGATTAAAGTCAAAATAAAAAGAAAACCAAAAGAAGTAAAAAGGTAGAGGAGTCTTATGTGTCAGGTGCTCAAAATACATCCCCACAAAAAGCGAAGCCTATCATTTTTTTTCTCAGGATAAAGTGATTCTTCATTGTTCTATACACAAAAAGCTCACTCCTCTATTAATCAAACTATCGTTAGGGTTCTACACAAAAACGTTTCTTTAGTAATTAGATCCAAAAACTAACACACCCCACAAATCAACAATCACAGGAAACAAAATAGCATCCCTTAATTGAAAAACAATACAAACAAGAGAAGAAACGGAAAAACATCCAGAAAAGCTAAGAAAGTGAAATTCATCCTCAGATAAAGGCAATATTTACAAATCTAATTAAACCCCACATAAAAAAAATCAACATTGGAAAAAGGGAAAGAAACGAATCATGAGGAAAAAGCAAAAAAAAAAAAAGGGAACGAGTCTCTTACCTTGGAGGAAGCTTTGAAAGCTCAACGAATACGAAAAAATGGAGATTCGAAAGGTAAGGAAGTGAAAAACGAGCAGATCTACAAGTTTTGTGGGACTCTGATTTTTGCAATATTAATTTGTTCTAAATTAACAATAATATTCTTAGTTTGTTGATTTGTTCCACACCCAATTAAAAGAACGATAGAGAAGGCAATAAACAGAAGATCAAAGATTTACCCAGAAAAAAGCCCTAAACAGAAGATCAAAGATTTCCCCAGAAATTTTCACTATAATTTACCCAGAAATTTTCATTGTAATTTACCCAGAAATTTTTATATTTCCACATAACAACAAGAGAGAGAAAAAAAGAAGAAGAAGAAGAAGAAGAAGAAGAAGAAGAAGAGACAAAAATGCATCAGATCTACATAAGAAAAGAACTCTAAATTTAAGGGAGGAAGAGAACGGCAGCAAACAGATCAGTAAAAAAAATAGAACAAACACATACCTTTAAGAAAAGTGAGGAGAGCCGAAGAAGAAAGGAGAACCGCCGGAGAGGAACGCTTTGGCCGAAGAAAAGCAAAGAGGAACGAAGAGCTAATAGAGAGGAACACCCTTGTCGGAAAACGATGGACAGAAACGAAGAGGAATGAAGAGGAATTGAGGAGAAAAGTATGAGAAAAATCGTGAGGAAGAATGAAGTGAGGAAGAGAGAAGTTGAATAAATGAGAATGAAAATAGAAAGGGAAGAAAAAAATGGGAACGGAACAGGAGAAACTAGTTTTGTTGGTTCCCACTAATTCTAAGGAAAAAAAGAAACGTTTCTAATAATTTTGGGAATGAGAAACAAGAAACGTTACCAAACACATCCGTTTCTTACAAAACTAGAAACAGAAACGAAAAACAGGAAACAAGAACGTTACCAAATGGACCCTAAATTTGTATTTAACTAGGTCTATTGGCAAGGTATAAAGTCAAGCCTGCGTGTACTAGGGCTTTCGTTAGCCACCCGACCAAGAGATACTTATGTTGTTGTAGGGTAATTTATAGTAGGCAGCAATTTGAGGAATATTAACCAAATATATAGCAACATTTTCTAAAAAATTACAAATATAATGAAGTTTGTTAGCGATAGACTCTTTATCAATCAATGATGGACTAATATTTATAGTATAGTCCAATCAGTGATAGACTTCTAACATTAATAAATTCCGACAAATTTTACTATATTTATAATTTTATTAAAATGTTGTTATATTTCTCGTTAATACTTTGAATCTAATTATAATATTTACATATCTAAAAAGTTAGTCAATAGATTATTACTCCAAGTCATACATGTTAGGGAAAGGTGTAGGGAAGTATAGAATAGAAACAAATTAATTTCTTTGAATATTTCTTAACCATACCCAAGTTAAAAAAACAAACAAAACATTGATTAACCAAATTCTCAATATATTTCTCCATACCAAAAATAAACCAAACAAAACGTTTATTAGTTAACCTGCCTAGTATGGTCTCGATTTGCTTCACAACTAACCTTATATGGCTTGGACTTTCTATATGTATTTTAGTTGAAACTATTTACAAAATAAAGAAAAATTTTAAATGAATTATAGAGAAGGGAATAGATTTTGATATATATTTGGATAATAATTTCAAAAATTTTTTTGCTATATTAGAAAATGACTATTTAAAATATTTATTTTGATTAAGTTGAACCATATTCACATCTAATCAATGAATCAAGCAAATAAAATTCAAACTTCTATGAATGAACATGTTTATGCACCCATAAAGATCGACATTTATATTAAAATTATTTGTCGTGACTATATGAAGATTTAACCCTTTGGATGATGAATACATGTGTCAATGACTAATGCAATTCTAGTTTTGTTAAATTAATTAAAATAGTGAAACTTTTAACCTCAAAATCAATTGTTGAGGCTTTATGACAATTGAATTAGGTTTATCTTGACCTTAAACTCTAATTTCAACCGTTTAATACAAACAAGAATAATGTTATCTGCACATAGGGATGAAGAAGAATGCCAGGTTAATTAAGCCAGATCAAATCTAAATGAGAGAGATATTATAAGAATATGAAAATATGGTTAAGAAAAGTTTAAAGGAATTGAAAATTACAATTATCAACAAAGTACACGTATTTTGTTTTTCCGGTGGCTCAATTTTAGGAGCTTCAGTAGACTCCAAAAGATGTCAAAGTTAACGTAAAATTATGTTAACTTTGAAACTAATAAATATAAATGAATTTTAATATTCACATTAAACCTTCAAAAGAAACAAAAAATAAAATGACATACTATAAAATAATAATAATAAAAAAAAACAGTGCATCACACAAGTCATTACTAGTATTATGAAGTTAACCTACTTTGAACCTCATGTTTAATAAAAGCATTAGAAAATTATCATAAATTCAAGATTTTTTACATTAAAAAATTTGAACTACACTTATTTTGACTCTAAATCCTAAGTTATATTTGGTTTGATATCGAGAAGCACCGAATGAACAATTAAAATAGTTTGAGTTATATCTAAATGATGAAAATCTTTAAAGGGTGTTTTAACCTACCAATTTTATAAGTTGACGTTAAATAAATTCAAATTTCGAAGTTAGTATAAACATTCAATTTTTCCTTCCGACTCTATATTACAATTCTACACCCAAAACAAAAACATAGACTTTCCTAAACCTAACTCATTACCAAAAACAAAACATGTAAAATTGATATCACCCCACCATTTACTCACTCACAACGTAGTATGCGTTGGTAATTGGAAGAGATCTGCCTCTACTCTACGTCTCTGACTCTACCATCCCCTTTCCCATCGTCCAACAATAATCAACACTCTTCAATTTTACATTTTCAATCACTGTAACCGACATTTTTCTTTCCTCACTTCCCTTATCAATGGCCTAAACCCACCAATTTCTACTCTGTTTTCACTCATCTTCTCCTACTAAACTACTTCCTCTCTCTTCCATATGGGTTTTCTTTGATTCCATCAACAACCTTTCTCCAATGGAGAAGAAGCCCTTCAGAACCACTTGCTCCACCGATCTCTGCTTCGCCATTTTCATTTCCTCTGCCATTGTTTGGATTTTCTTATGTTTTGATTACTCCACTTTCCATCCCTCCAACAATGGCGTCCGAGGGATCAGTTCCTCTCTTAACCCTAATAAATTACTCCTCAAACCTTCCCCTCTCGCCGCCCGGACCCTCGATCCTTGCTCCGGCCGTTACTTGTTTATCCAGAATATTCCGTCTCGATTCAATTCCGATTTGATCACAAACTGCCAATCTCTTACAAGAGGAACCGACAAATCCGATATGTGTCCCTATTTTGTTAACTCTGGACTCGGCCCTGAAATTGAAGATTCTCGTGGGGTTTTTCTTAACAATGGTTGGTTCAAGACGAATCAGTTTCTGTTGGAGGTCATTTTCCACAACAAGATGAAACAGTATGAATGCTTGACGAATGATTCGGCCATGGCGTCTGCTGTTTATGTACCGTTTTACGCTGGTCTTGATATCAGCCATTATCTATGGAATCCGAGTATTACGATTAGGGATTCTTCCGCTAGGGATTTTTTGAGTTTGATTTCTGAAAAACCTGAGTGGAAGAGGATGTTTGGGAGGGATCATTTCTTCGTTGCCGGAAGAATTTCTTGGGATTTCAGACGACAAACGGATGAAGTCTCTGATTGGGGAAGTAAACTCAGATTCTTACCCGAATCTCACAATATGACGATGCTTTCTGTTGAAGCAAGTTCATGGAAGAACGACTTCGCCATTCCGTATCCAACTTATTTTCATCCATCGAAATTGAGTGAAATAGTTGAATGGCAGAGTCTCATGAGAGCTAGACAACGCCACCATTTATTCACCTTCACCGGCGCTCCACGGCCGGATCTTACTGACTCCATTCGCGGTATGGTGATCGAGCAATGTCGAGGTTCATCTCTTTGTAAATTCATAGATTGCAGTTCTGATGGGGTTAATTGTGATGATCCTACTACCACCATGGAAGCATTTCAGAGCTCGATCTTCTGCTTGCAGCCACCGGGAGATTCATACACAAGAAGATCCATATTTGATTCGATTTTAGCTGGATGTATTCCAGTTTTCTTTCATCCAGGTACTGCTTATTCTCAATATTTATGGCATTTTCCTAAAAATCAAACAGCTTATTCTGTGTTTATACCTGTGAGGAACGTAAAGAAGTGGGATGAGAGTATTGAGGGGATTTTGAGTGGGATTTCTAAGGATAGAGAATCCGCCATGAGAGAGGAAGTTATAAGAATTATTCCAAGTATTGTCTATGGAGATCCCAGATCAAAAATAGGGAATTTGGAAGATGCATTTGATTTAGCTGTTAAAGGGATTCTTGAAAGAGTTGAAAATGTTAGGAAAAAGATTAGGGAAGGGAAAGATCCTAGTGAAGGATTTGATGATCCTGATCATTTTAAGTATACATTTTCAAACAACTGAAATTTTTTTGCAGTTTTTTTAATGAACATTCAAAATTTGGGATGAATGCCATGGATTTTGATGGTGGGGATATCCTTCACAAAGTAAGATTTTTGTGTATACATGTCCTCCCAATGGCCATTTCTTTTTGCTCCTCTTAGCCCATAATATGAGTGAAATAGTATTTTATATTATTTGATTGAATAGACAGACTATCTGTGGAGGATATGATGGAAATTCATGTAAATTCAAAAGGCAAAAGATGTGTTTGTGGATTCAAAAGATTATGATGTTTTATATCATATTTGTAAAAATACGTTGTGGTAAACATGAATAGTTTGTAATAGGACAAAAGATGTAAAATGGATGAGTGATCATACCTCCTTTTCAACTCAAATAGTTGCAACAAAACGTAAGACGAAACAGATGGACAAAGATTCTTTTATAATAATTTTTTATTTATCATCTAAACTTTTATTTAAACAAACAAATAAGAATAAATAGATGGCTGCATTTGTTAATGAGAACATGGAAGAATTTCAACTTTGTATACATATATTATTTTATTTTATTGGTTGTGTAGTTTTGTGTACTTCTAAGTGTTAATGAATGTTCTAAAGATGCGCTAATGAGTGTGTGAGTACACCTCAAAATAAATTAATAATATCATATTTGTATCTATATCTATTTTGGCTTATACCCCTTTTCTTGTTTCTCTCTTTTAACGTTTAAATTAAATATAAATATAATTTAGATTACTAGAATGTTGTCCTATTCTTATTTTATTTATTTATTTATTTATTTATTTTGTTACAATCAAACATCAATAAGTCAGGAAGTCACTATACCCAACTTTTATATACACACACACACACATACACACACAAAAGAATTGTTAGGATGCTAAAATGATTTGAATAGTCCACTCAATACCAAGTCAAACAATAGTGCTAAAGTCAAGAGCTGAATTTAAGGATTGTGTGATTGCAATTTGTAACAAAAAGTGGAAACAAATAGATTTAAAAAGCATCAATTGCTTCTTCTTTTGAATAGCCTCGAATCATTTGTGTGCTTTTTCAACAATGTTCTCAATAGGGTTCTCTTTTTTCTTTCTCTTTTGGTTTTGCATGGCATTTCAATGATTACATGTCTTTCGTATTCAAGGCCTTGTTGAATTCTTTTCAAGTATTTCTCAATTTTCCCCCCTTGATTTTGGCTTTAATTTTTTAAAAGATCTCGATTAAGTGATAGAACAATGCTACAATTTGTTATTAGAAAAATTCTATCTGAGAAAATTATCCATGCTAATAGCTTGTACATACACCTAAATTTCTATATTTATTTTTATTGATCTACTCACTTACGTTTTTAAAAACGTCGGGTGGTTTCGAAAACTAAAAAGGTGTTCTTGAAATCGTTTTTGTTTCTAATTTACATATTATAAACATACATTTGAAACACATGAATCACTAGAAACAAGATCTTAATTATTGTTTTAAGTTAATTTTATATTTAATTAGAGTAACAATTGTGGAATAATAAACCACAAAATTTAAGAAATCTTTTTGTAGTATAATCACAACCTCCTTTTAAAATATATTTTCCTTCTCTGAGTTGAATAATATGAGGTAGAACATTCGAGTTTGGCTCAAAACATATTTTAGGATTATTTGAATTCTTCTAACAGAAAATTCTAAGTATGTTAATGAATTTCAAGGTTTTGTTTAATTCTCAGCTTCCTTTTATATCAATGGTTAGTATAATTCAAGAGTTTATGTCTCAGCTTCACATACTCATCAGCTCAATTGTTTAAAAATATAGCTTAAAGGTCATCCTTCGTGAGTGGATTCTGTGTTACGTTCTAATTTATTTAGATCTTAAATTCTCAAGAGGACAAAAATTCTATTTCACTTTGATTGTGTTATGAAATGTAAATACTTTATTCACTTTGTCATTGTTGACAACTCCTCTGAACTAATATATTATTATTTATCAACTCAAACAAACATAAAAAAAGGAAAGTTCAAATATTCACAATAAATATAGCTAACATTTTTTTAAAAATTGTAAATATAATGAAGTAAATTAATGATAGGCCTTTAATGCTTATATTGATGATCTATAAGTGATCGACCATACAAGTGTAGTAGTGATGACAACATAAGTCTATTGTGGATAGACTTTGCTATTACTGTAACCTTTAAAATTATTAAATGCATTGGGTTGTTATTTCTGAAATAAGTTATTACAGTTTTTTATATAAAAAAATATATTGGGTGCATGTTGTGGGAACGAACCATAAATGAAAATTGGAGCTTTAGGGCCTTAGCACGACAAATGGCCGAATATGTTTGTGATTCTAACAATTGCCAAAAAAATTGTGTGGGACTTTGTCATTTATAAACCACAAACACATGAAAATTGTCAATCTTTTAAAGATAAAAACAAATTGTCTGCCCAAATCAATAAACATGGTTGAGTTATCGAGGATTAATGGTTTTTGGAAGATAAAAATGTTTTCATGAACGGTGATCCCCTTCCACCTATACAATTTCGAGATACCTTAATATATTTGATTCCAACTTTTAGAACTTATCTCAATCCATAGTCTCGAGTTGGTTGACTAATCCAATATCGTTTAATAGATCAACAACATTATTTGATTTATCAAATTTTCATGCCTTTTAATTTAAGGGACACTGGTGATAATTTTGTAATTGATCTAAAATATCCTGAGTTTTTCTGTGAATGACAATATTGAATCTCTATTGACAAAACGACTTCGATCATTAACATTTTATTAATTCCATTGTTCAACACTGCAACAAAAGCATACTGTATGAAACGCTGAAGGAGCATAAGTATTCATACTTCTTTGTCAGAGTTCTATTGATTCTTGAGAAATTTCACAAACAGACATGCTTTGATCTTAAATCCATATATCTGAAGTGCAATCACCTCCAGGATACCTCATCTCGTGGGCCAACGAAGGACCATCGGGCTCGGTCGCGAAGTCCACAAAGAAATTCGGGTTAACACTGAGCCCACCTTTCTGTGTATCAACATCAATCTGCAGCATATGAGAACCTTTCTCAACCAATTCAGGATAAAACTGACGATCCCATGTGCTGAAAAGGGAATTGGTCACATAAAGGCGCTTCCCATCCAAACTCAACTGTATCATTTGAGGCCCCCCTCTTAAACGTTGTCCCTGAAATTCCAATGAAACTACTATAAGAAATCAACTAACTTCCACGTTATAAATTGTGGAGCTATGCTTGTCTAATTGAGACATCCTACAACAAATCAGTAAGGAACTACTAACACCTTCTGGGTCAATCAGAAAAGGAGCAGATCTTTCTAAGAAACGTGAAAGCAAAATGTCCAAAGCATCTTGGATATTGTTACCGAGAATGAGTTTATGCATAAAGATGGGTTCAAGATCAAAACATAACTACTAACATGGCAATGAGAAGAAATTAGATATTGTAGAAGTATGAACTCAAGATCATATTGTGTTGAATCACCATCAGATTCAAAGGCTTGCGTTGATAAGAAATGGTAGGTTTAATCTCAAAGAAATTATTGAGTCAAAGGATCAAATCATTTTATTCAAAACTATAAAGATTGATTATTTCATAGTAGAGAAATGAAGACCTTGATTTCAGGGACATCAAACTGGAATGTTGTGCCATCTTCTGCCTCAGCTAACACAGGACTGCCCTTTTGGATCAGTCCACCAACCCACACTTGACCCACTAACTTAGGACTTTTAGGATCCTCAATGTTGTACTGTCTCACATCTCCATGTAGCCAGTTAACAAAGTACAGAAAGCGATCATCGAGAGAGATCAGAAAGTCAGTAATGAGACCAGGCATTTCAGGAAGTATCCAATTTTGAACCTTCAATGCTTTTACTGAAATGGAAACCTGAAGAGGGAAAAACCAAACAATAGTCATACAGAGTCATCTAAAAGTTGGAAGATATTTGAATCTGCGTTTTTCAAACTACGCAGGAAAATAATGGTTGGATATAAACAAGTACAACAAGCACAACAATGAGAGCACAATTGCTGTTTGTTTAAACCTCATGACTCCATGTATCGTCTTGGTTCTTGTAAAACCGCACCATGTTACTTGTTAATGCACAACCAACATAACCTGTATCTTTGGAAGGATCGTGCAAGAATCTTGTCTGAAAATGGTGAACATAGACACAAAAATCAGTCATTGATGACAAATGAAAATAGTTATAAGCTCTAAGAAAGAAGTCTGTATCTAAAAATGATTACACTCACTTCCAAGGGTAGAAGTCCAGTGTCGCCAAGATCCAATGTCTGTTTCAATTCACCATCGGGCCAACTATACACATGAAGATGCTTCCCGTAGAGACCATCAGCAACATGTTGAAGGTTGAAGCCTTTTATGAAAGCAGAAGGGGCACCCCATGATGAACTAATCATTGTCTTATGCCGTGGTTGGTACCAAAAGTCATATCCAAACAGGGGACTATTCCCTGGTTTTTCCCACCTGGTTTATGGTTAAGCAAAAACTGATCAAGAAATGCTTTGCAAAGTGAACCAAAATGACAGAGTTCATTTATTCTTAAGCTGTTATCTTGCAAAACAATTTAAACCAATAACTTGATGGTGTGGATTCAACAACAAATATGTTGCCCGAAATCTTTGATTCATCAATGCCTAAAGACTTTAGGATCCGAACTTTCAAGTTAAAATGTAGATTAACTGTGTTTTGAAACACATAAAAAGAAAATCATTGGCTTATCAAATTATGAATCAAGCCATGAAAAAAGGTTTAACAAGAGGTATATTTTGTGTTTTTTCTTATGGGAAACTTCAGTTGTATGCTTGGATAAGCAAATTATCCAGTACCTTCCCTTGACATTAAATTCTGAATCGAGAAGAAGGAACCCATTTCCTTGTGCATTTCCATCTTTATCTCCCAAGCATGACACCATTATATCTCCAGAAGCGAGGCAGTGAGACGTGTGTGGGAAAGCTAATCCAGTTTTCTGTACGATGTCTTCAGGTTCAACAACCTTGTGCAAAGATGGAGCAGTGGGATTTGATTTTGTGTCAATCACATAAATGCGACCCGATCTGCATGTAAACAGAACCCACAATAAATTTACACAAACAATTGATAGCAAATTATCAATCTTTGAAATCATGAACTTTCCAGTAATGGGAACATCCCTAAACGCTTATTTTGGATATCAAAATCATGTAGTTCTCCGTTGTGCAACACGACTTTGAAAATTAAATCATCTAAACAAACGCAAATACATTTAAACTGTTGGTCAGAGAATAGAATCAGATTCTTCACTTAATCTCGTCCCACTTAATTTTCTAGTACAGAGTATATCCCCGACTGGGCCGATCGAAAAACCAGTCTTGAACTTGGAATTTTAATGAGAAAAAACAGACAGAGCTCAAATACACTCTCGCTATAAAGTAGTTTAGACTAATCTCCTTGTTCGTTAAAAACACTTGACAATCTCAACGATTCTAGAATTTCTCTAACACGAAATGGAGAACCCCTTTTAAAAAAAAAAAAAAAAAAAAAAAAAAAAACTCTAAAGAAAACTTCAGTATCTTACAAAAGCGACGGAAGGATCAAAAAACGTCGATCTGCAGAAGGATCTCCATGGCAAGAGCTGCATGAATTCCACCCAGAATGATGCAATTCATCCCCAAGATACGGTAAAGACAATCGATGAATAACTTTAGAATAATTAGGAGAATTAGGATCAACATCCACCGTAGCTAGATAATCAGGCTTGTTTCTCCCGGTCCCTGTTTACATCCAAAAACAAAAATTCAGAACAAACATCCAAAAACACACTTCCACCCTTAATCCAAGTAAAAATCCAACACTAAATTCCGTATTCAACTCTCCAACCTCTCTCTCCCTCCCTCACTCACTCTCACTCAAACAATTTCTCAAAAAAAAAAAAAAAAAAATACAAAATCGGCAAAACCCAAGAAAAAAGTTCCATCAAACAGTCGAAAAAACGAGAGACACAAAAAAAAAGAGATGAAGATACTCCGGTGGTGGAAATGGAAATTACCGGAGTAAACAGCAGTGACGTAGATCAGAGTCTCTCTGGGGCCGGACATAGCTTCGAGAGGAGTAGCGTAGCCGGGTCCATGGCGGCAACAAGCGTTACCATTCTCGTTGCTGGTTCCATCCGCCATAGCTTCTAGGATTGAAGAATGAGTTAGTGTGTAAGCTTTTGAAGAAAAAATGAAAACAAAATTATCGGTTTCATGGACTTCACAAATCACAACGTCGTCTATAAATAACAAAAAGAGAGAGAAAATTATTCGATAAAGCCCCCAGCCGTTACACCGTCGGATGAGAGACTAAACCATCCATACATTTGAATTTAATATAAAGATTAAAAGAACATGCAGTTTTATTAACTTTCATCCCTAAACCATCTTAATTATTACTAACCCAATCACATTATCAACCTTTTTAAATATTTTTCTTCAATAATTACACACTTCTTTTGATTAAAATAATATGTAATTAAAAAAAAAAGCACCCATGTAATCTTGAAAGTTTAAAAGCAATTATTTTATAACTTTGTACACGTGGTGGCATTTCTAATTAGTGAAATATATGAGTGTGATATGCACAAAGTAAAGGGCTTTTTATGATATCTCATGTGATTTGTAGATTATGGTTTATTGTGTGCATGTTGGTGTTGAGATTATCAAACTCTTGTATTAGCTAGATAAATATATGATATTGAATATATAAAAGAAACAACTATCACATATAGTTTGTAGTCATATAAGTGAAACCAAATGTAAAATTACCGTGGTCCTTGGAGAAGATTGTCAAAGGTTGATTCTAGAAGTAGTTTGTTGGAGATAAAGATGTAAACACTATTAATTTTGTTTTTATTTATTATTTTGTCTTTAATAGTTTCATTGTATTTTAGTTTATTGTTTAAAAAAATGTTTTAAAATACTAAAACTAGTCTTTTGGAATTAGTTTTCTTCATCTAAATTAGCTAATCAACTATTATAAGTCTAATGAGAAATTACACAATATGAATATGTTTATAAAATTAATTGGAAGACCTAATAGAGACTATTTTTTTTTTTTGTATAAGAAATTAATTAAAGTTTTTTTTTAATTCTAGAAAAGTTAATAATAAAGGTTAAAGTAATTTTAGATATTTTCCTAAAACAGAGGATTTGAATAATAAAATTCATGCATTTATTTATATATTTCAATCTTCCATTTTGATATTGACACGTCAAACTTTTTGACAAGAATATTTTGAACTTTTACCCAATGTATTTAGACGTAAATGTTGTAGTTGTTCCATAATTACAAAATTTGTACATTTTGACTTATTCATAAATCTTATGTTATTGTATTTGTTGAAAGAGGTTTTGAATGAAAAAGATGCAAAAAAAAAAAAGAAACAAAATATGGATAGACACCAATCAAGTTTTATAGACCTCTATCAATATTTCAGTTTCTATCATTATCATAGTATTAATGATAGACTTTTATCGGTTTTTATCGTTATTAGAAATTACTATTAGTTTCTATCACTTTATATATGTTGATAGAGTACTTTTAGCGACATCTATCTTGAAATATTGCAAGAAATATAAAAAAAAATTGTTATAATTTGTAAATAGTTTAACATATTTTTCTATATTTAAAACCAACACTTTTATAAGTTTTTTGCTTTTACTTAAAAAGTTAATAATTAGATTTTAGTCATTAAACTTTTCATTATAACAATTTAGTCAAATGTACTTTTCAATTTTGTTCATTAAAAATTTTACTATAGAACAATTGAATCATTGTACTTTAAAATTTTGTAACAACTTTGTCTTTATAAGATAAATTAATGAGTGATAACATTTAATGAGATTTCTTGCATAAATAAATCGATAAACTAATTAAAAACTCAATATTTTTTATAGAATACAATGTCGTTTAACCTATGATTTGATAATTTTTTTTATTATAATTACTAAATAACAAATTATTATATATTAAAATTCTTGATTTAAATTCTTACAAAAGTTGAAAAACAAAATCTCTATTTTCATATTATAGTATAGGACCAAAAATGTTTCTTAGCCTTAATATAACTAATCTATGAAGAGGTGATTGGCAATTAAGTTAGTTAAAGTTCAAATTTGAAAGATTCAATCAAATTGAGTATTAAACTTTAAGGTGACAAAGGCATTGAAAAATCTTGATATAAAAACCATAATATAATTTTTGAGGTTGGCTAGCTTTTTCTATTTTGTATTTTGTACGTAGTATAACATGTATATATAGAATATGAAAGCATTTGAATTTTTTTACTTCAAGAAAAAGCAGCATGTATATCTATATATATATATATTTATTTATTTATTTATTTATATATATCAACAACTTTTGTCATCCACTAATTTAATTTTATGAGCATTATCAATAATTTGTTTTATTAGAGTATGATTAAACATTAAATCTAGTAAGAGCTAGTAGTGTAAAAGAAATGGACATTTTTCTTTAAAAGATAATATAGACATTTCTTATATTTAAACATCAATTGCCTCTTTAAAATCAAATAATATAAAAATCTAAAATTATTTTTGTCACATATGGTTAAAGATTATTGCAATTGCTTCCTTAAAAAGCAACTTTTATATTTTTTTCAAACTCTCTTGAAAAACAACCTACACCATACATATTCAAAATAAATATCTATATACTTTTTTTCAATTTTAAAGTTAAAAAGAATTATATTAAGAAAACAAGATTTATTTTTAAATATAACAAAATATTACCATCTATCTACCTATAGACTATGATTGACTATTATTTATGTTTATTAGAATAAATACATATCATTTGTTCATAAATTTTTCATTTAAAATAACTTTTCTTTTATTTTCATAATTCAAGTTTATTTTCTTCCTATTTTGTCAACTATGATTTTCATCTTTTTTTTAAAAAAAAATGAATTTTTTAGTCAAATTTGATTAGAAACTATTTATTTTATTTTATTTTATTCTTTTTAGAAAGATATTTTAAAAAATTAGAAGATAGATAACAAAACATAAAATCAAATGGGATAGAACTATCGTTTGTAAACTAATTTTGACAAAAAAAATTAATTAATTAATTAACATATCCTAATACTGCCCCTCTAAAACCTTAATTGAATTTCTAATCTAATCAAATTTTGAACATATCCTCTTCTTCATTTTTTTTAAATCTATAGTATATATAAAAGCTTGGATGAGAAGAAATTTTGGGTTAGGCACATCGAATCGAAAAGTTGTTGGCTTTGATCCAAGAAATCCATAAAGATCGGTAAAAATGAAAACATATTTGAATACCAATACAAACAACAATAGAGAAATTAGAAAAATATATACTTAATCGATAGTATGTGATTTATGAAGTTTTTTTATAAAAAAAATATCTCATCAATTGATATCTTTAAGAATATCTAAATATATACTTATATAAGAAGAAGAAAAAAAACTTTGAGTTAGTTTGTCATCTTCTCTTAATTTGTACCTTTTATTCATTCATCAACTCTCTTTTCTAAAAGTTTATGTAGTTTAGTATGGTAAACTAATTTAGTATAGTTAATTTATTTTTCTAACAGTTGTAAAGTAGAATATCTAGCCATCATATAATAAAACTATTTATGAGTTTAACGATTGAGAAGAAAATTAATCAATTGAAAATGAAAATATTTAACACACAAAAAAAAACTTGTAAAAAAAAAATCAAGCTATGCAATAAAATAAAAATGAAATACAAATATTATGTGGATCGCACGTGTTAAAAACTAGTATATATATATAAGCTTATATATTTAGCAAAATAATAATAATTTTCCTAAGATTTAAATTAAATTCGAGAGAGATATATATATATAGTGACGTGTTACATGTCATCCTACCATACTTAATAAACGTATACCAAAAACTTGTCCAGAGGGGATGTATCTCTAATTTCCCCTTTCATTTCCTTTTATTTTATCTATTCTTTTCAAACACTTTTTTAATAAAAAAATAAACATTTAAAACCTTTTGAAATATAGTAAAATAGACTAAAATATTTAAAATATATAATAAAATTTTAAAGTGATATTAAACGACTTATCCCATTAATAAAATTATTTGGTAAATAGAGTTTTGTTTTTTTTTTTTTTTTTTCAATTTTTTTTTTTTAAAAAAAAAAAAATTTGAAGATAAAGTTGGATGTGTATTGTGTAATTTGTCATTTCACGTGAAGTTAACAAATAACAACAACTATACACTTCTTTTCTTATACACTCTTCGCCTCTTCTTCTCTTAATTCCATGTCTTTCTCACCATCTACCAATTGATATATTATTAATATGATAAAATGTTTATTTTTCTACACAACGTGATCATGTTTAATTTTAATTAAAGAGCATTTACTTGATGTATATATATAGAGAGAGAGACAATAGACTAAACTCAAAGATTTAAAATATTTGTAAATTGGATTTTCTTATATTAACATTCTATTCTCTTTTTTAAAAATGTTATTTTAATAACAAATGTTATGAATATAGGTGATATATTTTTATCACATGATGATCGAGTTGTTAAAATTCTCCACTTCTTCAAATCCATTGGAAGTAATTGAGTTAATCAATGGATTTAACATGAGAATATTTTCAAAACTATTTTGTCAAATTCTCTCTAGTAATATTTTGTATATAGCTTCATTTTCTTTTTCTATCAAATTTATAAGAATTCCCTTCTAATTAACTAATAACTAATTAATGTTTTGTAATGATTAAAGAATTGGAAGGTGCATAATTTATTAAATAAAATGTGAAGCTAAACCCCCAAAATATATTTATGCTCCAAATCTGTTTTCACCAAATCTGCATTATTTTTTATTAGGATTGAAACAAATGAGATGATCCCCAAGGAACAAATAAGATTTTAAAAAAATGATAACATTAGGTGTGATATCTAATATTTAAATTGATGATAGATTAAAATATTGGTGAACAGCTAGCTATATTTATATTAAAACAATTGAAAGTTTTGGTGGAAAATAATAGATTAAAAAGAAGTAAAGAACGTCCAAGTCTTTAATTTCTTATGGACAAATTACACTTTTCATTACCAATTCAATAGATAATTCATGTTATTTAATAATAAATAATTTTTTTTGTTATTTTAAAATATAAAGAATTGCCTGAAAATGGTGACTGGAAAGTTGGTCAGAAGTCGTTGAAGATGGTGATTTGAAGGTTGGTTGATGGTAATGGTCGAAGATAGATCAGCGACAATCGTTGAAGAGGGTGACCGGAGTTATTAGACAACGAGCGATGGTCAAAGTTTCATACAAATTAAGGAGAGATTAACTATATTAAACATACGAAATTCATTTTTCACGTGGAACGAGCAGTGAATTTGTTCAAAAAAGAGAAAATATTAAATATGTGTCTTGAAAAGAGAGAAAACGTGCACATTGTTATAGTAGTTGCGATGGGGAGAGTTTGTAAGTAGAAATTAAGTTAAGAAAATTGATTCAGGTCATCTCTTTGGGTTTCTATGTCACTTTAGGTTAAGTAGTTATATAACCAAACGAGAGCTAAAGAGTCATGTTGAGTTTTCTGTTTGGCTAGGGTCATCCTTAACTCCAAGTCAAGATGATGCCCCGATTTTGAACGGTCGACCACAACCTCTGGTCCAAGTCATTCACCTTTTTCTAGACTCGTTTGAATCTTTATTTGTCACTTTCGATTCGTGTCACGCTTCTTTGTTGGACCAATATCACTCCAAACAATATTATATATATTATCTTGCATGCAAATTATTGTAATTGTTATTCACAAGTTTTTTTATATAAAATTTTGGAGGACTAAGTTTAATTATGATAAAAAAAATATATATAAATTAAATGTAAGTTTTGAGAAGGTTGGATCCATTTTTGGAACGTATGGGAGAGGGAGGGGATTGGAATTCTTACCAATCATCTCTTTCAAATAACACTCCAATTATAACTCTAATATTACAAATGTATACTTGCACCCAAAATAGCACGTAAACATAAATCAAAGTTCAGATTTTCAACGTACTACTCTTTTGAACTTATTATAGAATAATGGTACACATCGCAATGGTACAACAAATCCTTAGTCAAACTCAAGAACCTATACACGTTATATGTTGTTGAAACAAAAAACTACAAGTTAATTGATAATTTTGTTACCATCTAATTGTTTCTTAGCATATTGTAGGCACACAGGAAATGCATATCTTAAATTATTATGTTTTCTTTCACATACTTATTCCTTAAAAAAAAAATAGTAAAAATCAATTCGTTAAATTACAAGTTAACCGAACTTTTAAATTTTAATAATTGTTAATTGCTATCTTAATTAGTTATATTAAAGTTGACGACAACTTTCAAGGTTTTGTTTTGTCTTTGTATTTTTTTAAAGAATTGAGAAAACAACTTCCTAAGTTAACCAATAAAATCAAAATTAAAATCTGTAAACGAAATTAATTTTTTAGTAAAAAGAAAACAAATATGATAAGGACGTTGTCTAAAACAAATAAAAAGTCGTAAAGAACAATTCTATGATATTATTATTTACATATTTTTTTCTTTGATTGAATGATGATGTTGATGAACATTATTAGTAAAGCCAATCTGATAAGTCCTTTGACATTACCACGTGGAAGTCCACTCAGTCAAACGATTTTATTGAAATCAATAATTATTAGCCGTAAGAAAATCTAAATAATTAATGTTTTATACTAATTTTATGGATTGGGAGACATTTATGTTTATAAAGTACAAGATGAACATCATATTATAGCATAGTTTACGCATAAATGAAATCAATATTTTTGTTTGGAACTTCTATTCTCCTTCTCTCTTTCTTCCTTTCTGTTTATATTTCAAAGTCAGTATTTTCTTTTCTTTATATGTTCTCATCTATCTTTCTATATTGTATTTCAATACATTTGTTATATATATACAATGGATTTTTTTCTAAATAAAAATCAAATTTTATTAGTTGAAGTGAAGTATATCCAAAAGATTTTTCTTTGCCAAAAGTATGAAGCAAGCCCATAATTGATTTGGTATCAATCCACATGACTTCTTATGGAGTTTGAATTGTACAACTTATCTTATCTTATTGTTTAATATTTATTTTGAAAGATTTTATCTTATCTTTGACATTCGTGCATCCCAAAAAATAATTTAAATAAATACTAAATTTTAATTTTAATCTATCAACCCATCCATAAAAATAAAAAAGAAAGAAAGAAAAGAAAAAATTCTAATAGGGTGTAATAAAGAGAGAGGTCTTCATCAAGTTGATGGTTAACCACATGATGAACAAACTTAGGATAGAAGTCCAATGTTGCTTACCAAAGAGTTAAAATGGCAAGAGTTTCTTTTAGACAACAGTTAGAATCTCAAAAAACTTGAACAAAATTTTCATCCAAGTCAAGAGACTGATAAAACATATTGCCTATACATTTATTATGCTTTCTTTACCTGAAAATCAACATAGCTTTCACTTGATCTACAAACACCCAAGTTATTACTTGAATAGGTTCTCTATTTCCTTTTTGTAATAAGCAGCAACTTTGTCTCGTCGAACCTTCATCGTAGGTGTCATTAAGCCGTTGTCGATCTACAATTCAAAATGCTAAAAAGTTAGTGAAAAAGATTGGCAAAAGAGAGCAAGTTTTTAGATACTAGAAATTAAGTCGAGACAAAAAGCTCAAATACAGAAGATGGTGAGCAAGGATAGCGTTTCATACTGTGAATGGTTCATTGACAATGAGGATTGGTCCAATTTGAAATGGACATTCTGAAGTCCTGCATGAAAACAAAATAAAGTTGCAAAAGGCAGTCAACAACTCAGAAGAAATCATATTCAACATAAAGACACCTTTTGGTTTGCCAAACATTGTTAATACTAAAACTGTGCGCTCCTTAAGATGAAAACAGGAAAAGTTCATAACTTGGGAAGAAACAAAATCTTACCATTTTCTGACTTCACTATAAATCAGATTTGTCAATGTTTCATTGCTAACATCAGATGTACTTGAATCTTCAGCAGACAACTTTTTTGCTGCAGACAATACTTCTTCCTTGTTCGGAAATACAATTGCTCCTAGTCGTCGATGATCCTGGATGATGTCAAGTAATGGTATAAGAAATTTAACATAGTAGAGCTAGTGAAAAACAAATAAATAAAGGGTAGTTAAGGAAAGCAGACATCTGTACAAAAATATTATATTCATATGATGTGAAACTCCACCTGGCCTATAACCACAATCTGTTGTATGAGAGTACTTCTCATGGCAGCTTCTTCAATCACCGTTGGTTCAACATTTTCACCTATTTTCACCAAGAACTTAAGTTTGAAGAATGGTGGGAAAAGTGTTGACCAGAGTTTTGAATGAGAAAAAAATATCATAATAGAAAGCTGTTGGACTTCTTCTCTGAGTACTAGGTAATGAGAGACATATACATAAAGGGGATAAAAGGACTGAAATAGTTTTTCCTGAAAGATCAATTTACCATATTTTTAGGTTTTTACCTGTTAAGAGAACTATAGTGTCTTTAGCCCGCCCATCAAGAACAATTACACCTCCACAACGACGACTGCGACCTCTTGAATAGTGAGGAGCAATCCATCCGATATCCCCAGAGCTAAACCAACCCTCTTCGTCCAAGACTTGTTGTGTGGCGGATGAATTCTGGAATCAAGTCAAATGAATTTCATATTTTAAATAAAAGACATGACAACATAAGGGTGTTGAAGTGTTAATTATATGTGATTGAGACGTGAAAATACCTTGTAGTAACCTTTCATCACTTGAGGTCCCCTAACTTCAACAATGCCTCTTGATCCAGGTGGAAGGGCATCTCCTGTTTCCATGTCTACAATCCTAAACTCTGTATGCCGAATTGGATGTCCAACCGAACCAAGAACCTTTAAAAGTTAAGATCTGCGTAACTGTCATATAGCTGCCAATAGGTGTGGAATTGAACATAAAATGGAGCAAATAACAAAACTAAGCTTAGCACGGTAGAAAAGTACGTAATATTATGTTCTTAAAAAATTGAGCATAAGAGCATAAAAGCGTTGTATGTTGTATGTTGTATTCTAGTCTGCAGGTAGAAATGTCACTAAAATGTTTAAAAGTCATTATATGTCCATAACAACGAAAGATTGGATACAAGCAATCCATAATAGTCAGAAGATGCCAGTAAGGAAACTCAAAACTACCTCGGGAAACATTGTACTAAAACTTGTATTTATCATACAAGTATGTCACTCAATTAGGGAGCTGCTTAGAATATTACAGTAGTATATTGCCAAGATAAAATGAAATTAAAATGCAGATGCATGGTGTTCATCCAAAGAGATTGATCTTAGTTTTTTTTACATATGTTCCTTACATTGCAGGTAGGCCGTCGAGCAGCAACTACAGGAGAGCATTCTGTTAAACCATAACCATTCTGCACTGTAATGCCAATTGCCTGAAAGAATGCTTAATCATATGAATTGTAAGCAAAGATATCTGATTATAATTATGAAACATATTTAAGCACCTTACCTCAAAAAAGAGATCAACGTGTGAAGGCAAACTGCCCCCTCCACTTATGCCCGCCTGCAGATGCTAGAGAAGGTTAGTTACACTTCTAATCTCGAGAGCAAGTAAGAGAACAAATAAATAATAGAATACTTCACAATATAATATAATAAAAAGAAAAAGAAAAAAATTGTTTGGTGACATTATTTAATATGAACTGAAAAACCATCTTCTTAGATTGAGTTATTGATTTAAACATGCAAGCTTAACTTGTTCAGAAGACAATTTCGTCAATGAAGCATAAAGTTGTGTCCATGACATGTGTCAGGCATGTAGATTAGAGTGTTAGCAATTATTGTTAGTTTTCTTCTTCATGATAGACATGATTGATCAGTCAATGTATAAAATATACAACATAAACAGAATATGTGCAATATTGTGCTCTAAGTCGTTAAAAAAGCTGTGGGATAACGCCCAAAGACGAAACAAAAAAAAAAGAACAAAAAAGAAAAGGAACGAAAGACTGCATGTGAAGAGACAATTAGGACGAAATAAGAAACTATAGAAATGAAAAGTAATAAGTTGACTGAGTTGACTGAGTTGACTGAGTTGACTGAGTTGACTGAGTTGACTGAGTTGTATTAGTTAGAATAGACAAAAAGACTACTGGAAGAGAGGCTCCATCCACTTCTAAATATGTAATAAATACAAAGATAGACGTCCAGTCCTTATATTATATGTATATTTAAATGATTTTCAACCTTTAAGCCCCACATGTTCGATGAAATTTCATTTATGGAAATATAGTGCGTCAAAATCATGAGTGGATTGAGTGCTGTGGTCAATTTCTAATTATATAGTAGACCTCTGAAGTTAATGAAAATTGTCATTAGAAAAGAAATTAGCACCAAGTTTCCTCCCAACCCTCCACAAGGAAAAAAATTCAAGTGATTATGTTATGTATGCAAGTTATACAGGATTTAATGGACCAAAGACCGAAGAAAGACCTTCCATATTCCAATTGCGGATTGAACTTTACTATAGACTACTATCTTTGCCAACATATGAATTGGCCAAAGTATTGCAGCAGTCATTCTTGCAAATAACCAGTCCAATGCAGATACAAGGTGTGTTGGTTGAACGTTGCGTCTTGTTAGATAGGTTCCCTGTGAGAAAAACATGAAATCATACAATAGTAGATTAGATGTAACCAATTCTCAACAGGTATGGCTAAATAATTTTCTTTAAAAAAAAAATAAATCAAATTAAAGGAAAAAGAAAAGGAGAAATAAGACAGGATATCCTTAGGCTATCTATAACACATCAACTGGAAATGAAAACCAATTTTGCAGAAGCAACATTGGGTCCTTAAATTGTCTGGTCGTTGACAATGAAATGAATTAGGAAAATATACTAAAGCCAAATATTATGCTGTCCTTATAATTTAGAGATGGGAAACCTAATTACGTTAAGTACTTGTGATGCTAATACATCACTAATCAAGTCCGGAAAGATTGTCATGTATCCCTAATTACTTTGATATTGAGAGCATGTCCAGTTCCAAGGCAACTGCCAATTTAATAGAAATGTTAATGGAGAGTAAGAATGTAATTGTTCCTAATAGGATATCCAAGATTTCCCCTTCAGTAAATGATTTCTATGAACAAGAATTAAAAATGTAGCTAAAACAGTTCGATGGCAAAAATGTTTCAGTCCCAAACCTCGTAAATTCTCTTCAGCTCCATATAAGCTAAGCTGACGTTAATGAATGCAAGCACAATAAGCTTACGTAAATTTGAGCTTGCTAATATTTGCTTCTGAATTCCACTGGAAAAGAAAACAGATATAATTAATATATATCTGTGTGTGTGTGTGTGTGTGTGAGTACATGCATGTATAAGTGTATGACCAAGCCAAGCAATAACTTGGAAACAGTTCCACCAAGCATAAAAATGATGGGCACTTCTGCCAATAATTCTAATGAAAAAACTAAATTTGGAGAAGTTACAGCACGATGCCAGGAAAAGAACGGCAGTATTTCTATTTTGAAGGACAACCTAGAGAAAAACATAAACAGTTTAGACCTAAAGAAAGAAAAGGACTTATTGACATAAAAGAAAGAACTACGGAAAGAGTGGAAAAAAGAACTAAATGACGTGTGCAAAGGTGAGCAGAGAATGGTTATTATCAAAACTAGATCGATGGGGTAAAGAGGAGAGATAAGAACTTGTCTTTTTCTACTGCCATCTGGTAGCAAGAAGAAAAAATCTATACCATGGATGATTTTGGTGTTGAAGATTCTTTGGTCAATGATTTAGTTTCGTTAGTTTAGGAATGTGACAAAGAGATTCTTCTCTATCCTCGCTTATCAGTGCCTTGCAAATTTGCTTCTCTTATTGAATTCAAAAATGAAATTTCAGCAACCTATTAGAGATCTATAATGTCTAGGGACCTTATTAGACACAAAATTATTAGACACAAAATAAAAAGTTGAGACACTTCTATTAAACATTTAAAAATGGTTGGGTCCAAATAGACAAACTTGAGAGTTCAAGAATTAAACCAGTAATTTAACCTCAAAGTGCTTGGGAACCTATAGTCATGTACAAAAAATCCCTAAAACTTCAGGCAAGCAATTCCACGAAAATATGTAATAGGTCGCTGAAATTTCATTTGATAACACAATCATTTAACTTCTAATTTACAATTCCACGAAAATACATCATCACTTGGGTGTAGACCCCTTGTACCTGTATAGTGTTTCATACACCAATGGAACAGAAATCAAGTAGTCGGGTTGATAATGACGAAGATCATCCTGACAAACTCAAATAAGAGTTAAATAAATCTCATTTTCCAATTATGGTATAATTATAATTTCACACTTCCAATGAAATTAAGAAATCCACGTATCTCATTAAATAAATAAAATAGGAAGACCCCACACGATAACCATTTAGAGGGTGTTTAGACCCCCCGCTTGGAGTTGGTGAAGTGTGCTATTTTAGCCCTTTCCATGTTTGGTACTACAAATATAATAGTGGTATTTACAACTTTTTATAACCTACAATTATCGACAATAATACTATTTAAATTCCTCTTTGTCCTCGTGTTTACTATTTCATATCATCTCTCTTCCCCTTTGTTACAGTGCTTGTCATTTTAGGTTTTAGATTTGAAAAGTTATGCTTATAAGCACTAATTCCACTATGGATTTCTTGTTTTCTAACCCACTTTTTAGGGATGAATTCAAAATCCAATACAAGGGTATAAGGAATAGAAAGGTACCTTTAAGTTTCTTATTGTTGTGTAAGCTTGCTCCACTCCAAATGTAAATATGAAATATTCACAAGCCCGTTCATACGCATGCCAAGGTGGAAGCATACTTAGAAATTTATCCCCAACTTTAGCAGGCACAATATCCCACAAATTCTTTATCTGGAAAAATGTTGGCATACAAAGCAGCCATAGAGGAGACATCACATTTCAGTGATATCAATTGTAACTTGTGAGCAAATGTTGTAATTTAGATTAACAGAAATTTTAAACACACAGAGAGATAAATAATAGATAGATTAATTAAACATAATATCTTACTGTAACAAATGTAGTGAAAATTATGTTATCGTGTAGTAGCCTTGTACTACCAAAACAACTGAACAAGAATAATCAAACCAACCTGGTGCAGTAAATTTCGGTGGGTAAGCATGACACCCTTCGGGTTCCCGGTTGTGCCACTTGTATAAACAAGTGTAGCAATATCATCCGAGTTGATAGGTTCATATGTATAATGCTGCTCTGTCAATCAGTTCCAAGAGAAGATTAAAAGAAAGAAAATGGGATTTTATAGTAACTAAGAACCATGTGGACTTTTAAATGTGAAAATTTAGACTTTTTTCTTTTTTTTTTTTGGAAAATGGAAACGAGTCACTTCATTAAGTAAATAAAATGAGACTAGTGCTCAAAGTACCAAGAAAATAAGAGGGAAAGCTTCAACTTCACATGGGAGATCGACTGAATAGAAAGGTAGAGGCCAAAAAGGAACTAAATTAATAAGTTGGAAACAAGTTGGTTTTTCCTACCCAACTAATGCCTCCGCTAGATTTTCCAAACCAGTTCCACTTCCACAAAATCTTGATATGGTTTTTAAAGGACAAAAAATGCCTAGTTATTTAAAAACACTAAGTTTCAAGTTTCAACTAGTGATTTTAAGAATCAGAACAATAAAATGGTCAGATCTCATTTTTTTGAAGCATTTTATTATACTTTGCATCCAAAAACATTATGAAAAGTTGATTTAACAACTTCAGCTTAAGCTAACATCAGGGATTCCTTCTTTGTTCGTTCTATGTCTTTTAATATTTAAATTACACACCCTCAATATAGAGAGATGGAATGTGACTTCTTATATTCTTGAAATTATGAACAAGACTAAGTTAAAAAGAGATTAAACATAAAACCTGCTATGATTTGGAGTCAGAATTTCTTGTCAAACTGCTAAACAACTTACTAGCATCATGAGAACCAAGCATAACTTTACGACTCTCTCGTCCCATATCCATGATGTCATTGTAATCAAAAACAGTAATGCCATCCACTCCCTCAGTAGCCAAGCTTGATTTTTCTCCCCATAGAAGAATGACACATCTCATGGATGTCTTCAAATGGAATGTTTCTACAATTCGATTGAACAATTCAGGGTTGTCCACAACTAATGCTACACTGTGAAGAATAGAATTTAGAATTATTTAATGTATATGATATAGTTTATACATGGAAAATAGTCTCTATCAAAAACTTTACACGTTTGAGGTCTCAATAACATAAAACAAAGGTAGCACAATTTTTATAGAAATAAAACAAGGAAATAGTAACCAAACTACGTAGGAACCTAATTATATGTACATGTGTCCTACATTCTAGAAATTGACCTATTGAGTGGCAGGCAAGTCTTGTACATGAAATAATGACCGATCTAAACCAGACTCGGTATATAAAATAAAGTAAACATATCAACTCCTGCTGAATTAGAATGCAAGCAAACCTTTCAGAGTGATTGTATATTTGCAACAGCTCCTCACTAGATGACCTTGAACCTCTAACAACATTAATGGCGCCCATAGTCATAATACCTTAGTCCAAGGGGAAAAGGTAAACATCTTTAGCTATTAACATATGAAGGCAAGAAAATTAAATATAATATTTATAATCAAAACATACCTTGATCGGCAACAAGCCATCGACATGAATTATCAGCAAAAAGTGCAATTTTTTCATCTGGCTTTATTCCAATGGCTCTAAGGCCTTCAGAAAAGTTCAAGATACTTTGCTCAAGCTGCAAATTTAAAATTTAAACAAAAGTAAATAAGATAAAGTATTTGTACATAATAGATTTTAAAGTAAGTAATATAAGAAACAAGATGGTACGTTGGTTCCCAGCTAAAATGCACCAAAAAGATAATCACTCACTATGCTCAAAACGAAACAGTGAATAGTTACATGAAAGCCAAACTTTTCCTTTAAATAAGGGAATGGTGATCATTTACTCTATTTTGCCTGATTCTTTTAGATGTTAGTTTGCCTCCATCATGTCTAGAGCGCATCACATTCTTGTCCTCTCAGTGGCATTAAGTTCTAGCTTCTTTTTTTGAGCACTGACGAATGGCCTCTCTATGAAAAGTCTCACCCTAGATTTCTTCTTTCTGAGTGTGGTACTATAAATTTTAGCAATTGCTCTTTGTTAGAATTAGTGGGCTTGGACTAGGGAAGGATCTAACCTAATTTCATTTCCTTTTTTACCATAAGCATGTTGTCTATTTATTTTTCCCTTGTATCTTTTGTCAATAAGAGAAATTAATAAGAAAGTCAGATCGTGGTTTTTCTCCCGATACTCGGGTTTCCACGTAACTCAGTGTCTATTTTCTTTACCGCTTTTAATACTCTTAAACCTGCTTCAGTCAAATAGTTGTGTCCAGCTTCCAAATTTTTTGTTAATACACTTAGACATACAAAGTTTTGGCCATGAGTTAAGGTTGGAATAGATAGCATTTTCAGGGTGAAGAAGGAATTTAATCTGTATGGCGGTTGCATTGTGGAAACATACAAGTTGAGTTACTGTTCTTAAAGGTTAAATGTCTGAACAAGAATGGATGGAGATTTCAATAAGAGCGGATGGAGTGGATTGCATTATTACTTTATCCAAAATATAAATATGTATTCATTATTTTATCTTTAAATTGATTTATAATTGTTGAATAACAAGCAAATAATGTGAAAAAAAATTGTAAATGCATTATTCCCTCATAGTCAGAATAATTACCAGCTTTTATGTAAAAGGTGATAGATGGCCCACTTTAAAATTATATTTAAATGAAAAATGTTCAGAAGTTTGGCGTAATCTTTATCCGCAAACTATACTCTACTCCTACTTAACCCATTGACCAACTGCAACGGACATCCTTCTCAAGCTTCTAAATCTAATGAATACATTCCTATAAATGCCATAAGAATCTAATCAATAAAATTCCTATAAATTCCATGCTTGCTTTTGACATTAAAAGAAAGAGGTCCAGAAATCAGGAAGTTCAAGGTGTCTTTGCAGGCTGCAGATAATTTAGTCTTGGACATCCATATGAGTCTATGACCTTTTGGGCTATTGTACAGGAAACGTCATATCCCAGTGAAATTTACAAGATGGCCATCCATCAATCTATAGGACTTAATGCCCACCTACAATATCTGGTGCCAGAGTAGAAAATCTGGAACAGTCCTAAACTTTAACCAAATAACGATATCAAGCTCCACTAATTGATGAGTACGTATCGAGGAAAAAAAACTAATTCAAAAGTGAGAGGACCAAAAACTAGAGAATGAAACAATGAGAAACATAGAAAGTTAACCTCTTTGTAAGTCATTTTTGAAGCAGGATTATGGTACGGATCCACTAATGCTATCCGATCACCGTACCTCTCTGCTGAAGACCTCCAAATATCAGGGACTGCTTGCCACTCATCTGACAATGTTGCACTAATACCTGGCACGAAAGAACTTTCTAGGAGTGGAGAATACCTCCTTAACTGCAATGTCTCCGTCTATATTATAATTGAGGAAAAAATTCGGTGATTTTCTAGAAAATATAGCATAACAACATCAAAATGCAAACACTTCAACAGGTAAAGAAAAAAGGAAAAATAAATTAAGACAAATCATTGATGAACATAACAACTCTGGCAAAACATCGTGAAAATTGATGTCTTATAGGAATTAACAATTTCAATAATTAGTAAGTATATGTTCAATAACATAATTCATCACTAAGGGGGTTGGTTTCTGTCAACTACAAGTAAGTTTCGAATGATTTTAAAGAATGGGGATTTTTATGCTGAGCACTCTATCTCAAGCTTGAGATTTCTTCAGAGGGTGCAGGTATAAATTTTTTGGAGCGAGGAAAAATTATTTTAGCCAGTTAAAAGGTATTTTCTAAAATTTTCATGGTGTATGGTCAGACAAGCAAAAGTAATTTCGGGAAATCCTAAAAGCACTGAATGTGCCTCTCCCAAAAGTGTTTGTAGAAAAGTGTCATTTAAAAACTACTTTTTTCAAAATCCATCCAAAACTTACTATAAGTTCTTAGGAGTAAGATCAAACTTGACGGGCATTTGTTTTTTCTTAAAAAGAAACAGAAAACAAATTTCACAAGGTAATAAAATTTACCAAGGGGTAACTGGGGTTGCAAAGCCTTCCAAATAGTACAAATATAATAAAGTAGCTACAAAAGAAATCTCAAGCTTCAAGAAGGGCATTCCAAGAAACAGAGGCAAAGAATCAAACACCAGAACTTTGACTTTTTAATTTGAAGAGGCAAAAAAAAACACCTTATTCCTCTCCACAGGCTAGATAAATAGTAAAGTACAATAAGGATTAATGCAAGAAGTTACTCTAGAACTATAATCAATCTTCCAGCCAGTAATTTAAAGATATTTCAGTTCTAAGTACCATATTCAATTTCTTAAACTAAATCAACTGAAGATCTTCAGCAAAATAGAAAATCATCAACTACATAATGGAAAAACAAGGAAATAACCAAGGAAATAAGAATATATTCTGCAAAAAGTTGGCAGAAATTAACTTTTGACAATAAAGAACATTATTGATCTCCTTTCTACTAGTAATCTAAGAAATAATTGCACCTTGTTCCTATTCGTTTCATATCACTTACCCCCACCAAAAGGACCAGAATTAATAACAACCGACACTCTTAGGATTTTTAGGAACACAAAAGGAAAGTGTTGCGCAAAAAATGGAGACATTCAGTAAGAAGTGTCTTACTACAAAGTGCAACAAAATATAATTAAAATTCAAAATTGAAGAGAAAGAACTAACAAATCGCAACCAATTCTCACAATAACCAAAAACCCCCTTCGTAAATCCAAAAGGGTCTTCAAAAATTACCTCAGATTGGCAAAAAACTCGACAATCACGAATTGCTGAACGCCGAGCGCCACTTCCAACGCAATTGTGAAGCAAGTGTGAGCCATATTGAGAGAAGAGGAAATGGAGGGGTCGGGTACAATCGGAAGAGGTCCACGAGAGTTGAGTGTGGGTAAAAGGAAGCGCCATAGCCATCATCAAGAGTCAAATGGCAGAGCACATAAGATAATATTGGAAATAAAAAAACAGAGATGGTTGTTGTATTATATTTGTATATAAAATATATCGAAAAGGGGAGAAAGAGATGAAAACAGAGGAAAGTAAGGAACAGATTGAGGAAAGTGATCATTGAAGTGTCCGAAGAAGTAGGAGAAAATTGGTTAATGAATCATTAATGGAGTAAATCCAAATGCAGTCGCTTTCGCCTAGCAATGGCGATCCACACTTTTCTTGAATTCTTTTGTTTCTTTTTTTTTTTCTCCCTCTCTTAGAGAGGATAACTATGTTCATTCGGAAAGCTTATTTATATCTTTTTTCAAAAAAATTGGGCATAAAAGGAAGTATGTCTCAATTTAAGTGTTTAAATGCAAGGTTTTTTAACAGGTTGATTATGTCAGTCATTACCAAAAATTATGGAAACAATATTACTGTGCATGTGCTACGAACTCATGGTAACAGTTCAAGTCTAAGGGATGGGTATGTATAAATTGAAATGACATTCAATCGAGAGAGATCTTGAAAGTATGAAAAAGAAAAGCTTAAAAAAAATTAAAGTTACTAATCTGTCATCAAGCTTGTATTTGAGCAACTTTATGTTGAATGATTTTTTGAAAATTTTTCTAAGATGTTAAAAGAATTCGTGTTTATTTGTGATAATAGTAATCTCATTGTACTCAGACCCTTGTAAAAAGCAAATATAAAAGATACCCAAGAACGTTTAGGCCTAAGAAGTTTATTTTAAGACATGTTTTTTAGAAAAATTGCATCAAATGACAAAAACATTTGGAAAAAAACAGTTGATGGTACTATTTTTTTTTTAATATGGCAAAATTAGTTATATCGGTAATCATAGGGCTATTAGGGTGTCATCACTTTTAAATTTGCTACTTTTGTAAATTTAGAAAATGTTGTGACATGAGCTCTATTATCATAATTTTTTTTCTTTCTATTTTTGCAAAAGCTTCTTTTTTTTTATTTGAGTATGGAAAGTAAAATTCTACTAAATTAAAGAAGTTGGCGTTTAAATAAATTTGCGGAAATGATTAAGCGATAAAATCTTTTATGGTTAAGTATAAGTTTGGTAATAATTCGCGAGGAAGTTTTGAGAAAAAAAAGGTTTGTAGTATAATCTATAAGTCTAAACGCTTTCAAAAGAAATAAGTTGTGAAGTTTTGACTAAAACGACTAGGATTTGGGTAGTCTTCGCGATAAGAACCAAGGGTTTCGCGATGAAAAGTCTGCGAGGAAACCTTAAAGTTTAAGTTCGTGATAAATGTTCCAAGCGAGTAAAAGTTTCTTGTAGTAAAAATATAATCACGTGATAAGGTTATTTGCGAGAAGTGTTAAGTAGTTAAAGCCATTTGCGGTATGGGATTAGGCGAGAAGTAAGGTTTGGCGAAGAAAATGTCAAATTTGATTTGACAAGAGTTAACATGTAAGATTAAGAAGTTAAAGCATGGTTGGGTTGAGTATTAAATTTACACATGTAAAGTTTTAAGCAGGAGCTGGCAAACTGAGAAGAGTTTAACATAACTAAGATAGTTTAAGGGCTCTATAAATAGTGGACTTGGTCATTAAGTAAGCACAAAAAAGATTTTATTTAAAAAAAAAAGAACTAAAATGCTGCTATTTTGCTTTGATGAGAAGAAGAAAAACAAAATGTTAAGTACGACAATTTTGTAACGCCCTTAAAAAAAAAAAAAAAAAAAAAAACAAAAAAGGGGTTAATAATAAAATAATATTATTTTATTATTAAAATTAAATAATTATTTAATTTTAATTTTTTTTCTTTTTTTTCCTTTTCTTTTTCTTTTTCTTTTTTCTTTCTTTTCTCTCTTTTTTCCCTTCTTCTTCCCCGCGTGCAGGACCCCTCCCCTCCATTTTCGTTCCTTTTCTCCTTCTTCTCCAGCCCTAGCCGCCGCCGTTCGGTCTCTGCCTTCGAAGCCCCGCCGGCGTAGCACGCCGCACTGCCTCCCCGCCCACGTCGTCGCCCGCAGCAGCCGCGCCGCGCCGCGCCTCTGTTCGCGAAGTCCCACCGCACACAGCCGTAGCCGTCTGCCCAGATCCGTTCCTTCCTCGCGCCGTCCGTCCGCTTCGCGGAGCCTTGCGCCGCTGCGTCCGACGCCGTTCGTGTCTCCGTCGTCTATCCGTCCGCAGCCGAGCCCTTCCGTTCGGCGAAGCCTCATCCGCGCACCTCTTTCCTTTTCCCTTCCGTCCGACCGGCCAAAACCCAACCGAACCCGAGCCAAACCCCCTCCCCCTGCTCAGATCTACCTCCCGGCGTCTCCACGCGCCGCCACCGCGCCTCCACGCGCCGCCACCGTGACTCCACGCGCCGCCGCCGTGACTTCCAGCCACTTCACCCATTTTTCCAGCCGCGGATTTGAAACCGACCGTCGACCGACCCATACGTAAGGTTCCGCGAACTGGCGGCCGCGTGCCGTGGAGTGTCGTTGCAATTGTTTTACAGTAAATCGTCGAAGTGGTGCCTCGGGTAACAAATTTAAGTTATGAATTTTAGTTGTTTCAAAGCAAATTCGAGTTGTTGGTTGGATTAATTATTAACCGTTGTTCGGGTGTTGTTTGATTAAGGTGGTGCTTGGATATCCAAGTTTCGAAGCAAGCTTCATTGGAAGTTTGGTTTCATTCGAGTGGGATCTTGGTGAGGTTAAGGAGCTTACCTAACGCCAAGGTAAGGGACTTTCTACTGGACTCAATAAATGTTAATTGAATGTGTTGGCTGTATGTTTCGTGCTGTTGTACTGCGGAGAAATAATGATTTTGAGGTGTATGTTTGAATGTGGATTTGTGGTTGATAGTATGTTATGACTGGTTGTATATATATATGTGCAAATGTAAGGGTGCGGAAATGTCTGGATATCGTAGACGTGATTATATAATGTGTGACTTGAATGAGTAGACTGTTGTGTAAATTGAATGCCTGGTAGACGACTATGAGGATGTATTGTGAACGGAAAAGAAATCATGGTCGTGCTATTTTAGATTGAAGTGAATGTCATGGTTGGTTTTGCTGTCGACTGATGTATTAACGTGTTGGTGACAGTCCTCGGGTTGAATTGGAACAAAAATGGTTGTTTGAGGTTAAGGGGAAAGTTCACGTGATTAGGACGTTTGATTGAGTTGTAAATTGACTGTTAAGAAGTATAGAATGGACTGAGGGGATAAATTATTAGTTTTCCTAGTGGATGGTTACCCTGCGGGTGTCCTTCGGGATTATCCCCTATATGTGTATCCTTCGGGAGCACTAGACTGATATGTGCATCCTTCGGGAGCACTA